>CAUYPK010154495.1:0-20016 GCA_963574355.1 Loris lydekkerianus | reverse complement strand
TTTGAGACAGAGTCTCACTCTGTTGCCCTCAGTAAAGTGCTGTGATGTCACAGTTCACAGCAACCTCAAACTCTGGGGCTTAAGTGATTCTCTTGCCTCAGTCTCCCAAGTAGCTGGGACTATAGGCACCCGCCACAACACTCGGCTATTTTTTTGTTGCAGTTTGGCCAGGGCCGGGTTTGAACCCGCCATCCTCAGTATATAGGTCCCACGCCCTACTCACTGAGTCACAGACACTGCCCAACAGAGCACCAATTTTGATGGCAATGTGCCCAGTTGATAGGCCACATTTTCAGTCTCCTTTACAGATATGTGTACCATGTGACTCAGTCCTATGGGATTTCCGTAAGTCTCCTTTACATAGAAGATGGACTAGGTAGGAGCTACAGCAGCCATCTTAGATGTGCTTTTTTTTTTTTTTAGGACAGAGAGTCTCAGCTTGGGGCCTGTGGCTCAAGTGGCTAAGGCGCCAGCCACATACACCTGAGCTGGCGGGTTCGAATCCAGCCCAGGCCAGCCAAACAACAATGATGGCTGCAACCAAAAATAGCCAGGCGTTGGGGCGGGCGCCTGTAGTCCCAGCTACTTGGGAGGCAGAGGCAGGAGAATTGCTTGAGCCCAGGAGTTGGAGGTTGCTGTGAGCTTTGATATTACAGCACTCCATATAGGATGACAGCTTGAGGCTCTGTCTCAAAAAAAAAAAAAAAAAAAGAGAAAGAATCTTACTTTGTCTCCCTTGGTAGAGTGCCATGGTGTCACAGCTCACAGCAACAACCTCCAGCTGTTGGGCTTAGGTAATTCTCCTGCCTCAGCCTCCCAAGTAGCTGGGACTACAGATCATCTATTTTTTTGTTACAGTTAGCTGGGGTTGGGTTTGAACCCACCACCTGTGGTATACGGAGCCAGCGCCCTACTCATTGAGCCACAGGCGCCACCCCCATGAGGTGTTTTTGAGGATGGAAGCCAGGATTGAAAATGGAAGTATAGGGTGGCACCTGTGGCTCAGTGGGTAGGGTGACAGGGGTGGCAGGTTTGAATCCAGCTCCGGCCAAACTGCAACAAAAAACAATAGCCAGGCATTGTGGCAGGCACCTGTAGTCTCACCTACTTGGGAAGCTGTAGGCGAGAGAATCGCCTAAGCCCAAGAGCTGGAGGTTGCTGTGAGCTGTGACGCTACGGCACTCTGTGAAGGGTGACAAAGTGAGACTCTGTCTCTAAAAAAAAACAAAAAGAAAATGGAAGTATAGAAAAAAAGGAGCCTGGGTCCCTGATAAGACTGTGGGCAGTTTCAGTTATGCTCTGGCCACCTCCAGACTTTTTTTTAAAATGTGATGGTAAAATAATCTTGCTAAACCACAATAGTAAGGTCTGCTAATATGCAGCCAAACCTGACCCCTCTTCATCCCCTGAGGGATGACTCAGAAAAGAAGCAGCCAACATGGGTGATATAAAGTGTTTCTTTATTTGAATGTCATTCCACCTGCACTGAAGCTCAAACTCAGCAGCAGCAGAAAGGGTCAGGACCAAAATAAATGTTACCAAGTTGGACAATGAACACCAAGGACACATTCAGACAAAACTTACTGATGGGGTGTGGACAACACCAAGCTATCCTAACGTCACACATCACAGGCCCTCGGGTCTGCTGGTCAGAGCTCTGGGGAAGGACTGTGCTTCCTTGCTTCTTGTTCGGGAAACTCCAGTCCCACCCAAAGCTAGCTGCGAGCCAGACAGAGGCCTGCAGAAGTTTCTTGTGCTGGGAAGATCCCAGCTTCTCCAAAGAGAGGGTTTCCCTTCCTCAGTTCACACTGGAACCTGGAGAAGGATGATCCCCCCATACCCAAGCAGGACTCTCAAAAGGCCGGGCACAACAGCATTGTCTAAAAGCTCCCATCTTCTTGGCTATCCTGGACCCGAAAAGGATCTTGATCCTGCCCACAATCCTCACCTCTTCAGAAAAGCAGTTTTCCTCCATGGGCACATGTCCCCAAAGAGGAAGATTTTTACATCCCCAAGGCTTAGGCTTAGGCTGAAGACTTTACTGGCCAGCACTATGAGCCAGAGACTGAACCATCTCTAGGTTATAGCTGCTTTGGCCTCTCCTGAGTCCCCAGACCCAAGCAGAGAAAAGTGGGTAGAGCCAGATCTGCCAGATTCAGTCACAGCTGGGGGAAGACTTCTTTTGGGGACTTAAAGCTGGAAGGCTCTACCTTGGAACCCAAAAGGCCTTCCTGAAGTCAGCAACAGATCAGGGACCTCCTTTTCTTTTCTCCTCCTGAAGGCTAAAGCCTAGTGATAGGCAAACCACAACGTCCCCATTCCATGGTGTCTTCATTGCCCCAGGGGAGCCATCAGAGCCTCACCTGGGCCTCTGGCTGAAGCATCTCCCACCCAGCCTATGAGAACCCCGCAGAGCCAGGGCCATGGTATGGTCTTACTCCCACCTCTATCCCTGCCTGTGTCACCCTGGGGCTCCCTCACACAACTCTGCTTTCCTACTCCCAAACTCCTTGATTTCCAGGATGCCCCTTGCTCCAGCATGGCAGCCGCCGGCTGGGTGGATGGTGGCCAGGACGCGGCATCAGACTGCCCCCACCAGAGCGGCCTCCTCCTTCTCTGCACCTGGCGCTCCCTTCCACCTTCCAACTGTGGCCCCACCACAGTTCTCCACAAAAAGGCAGGGCCTTGGCTGACTGCTCTGCTCCTCCAGCCTCTTTCTTGCAAGGCCTCTGAGGGGGTCCGTGCCAACCTCCCCATTAGGCACAGGGGTCTGGAAGCCCCCTCCGCGGGTGGTGTCCTTGGGAGACAAGTGGTCCCCTCACTGAGTGCCCAGCTCCTGTCTCCTTCCCCTTTCCTGCATCCCAGCGCCGCCCCCAACCCATCTTCCCACCTGCCTCTTGCCCTGCCCGATCGTGTCTCCCCCACCCCGTTCTCCCTCTCTGGCCTCTCTCCATCACTCCTGGTCTCTATTCTCCCGTCTCTCACCCCTTCTCTTCTTTCTCCCCGCCCTCCACTCCTCCTCACCCCAGCACAGGGGCCTGAGTGTCCGCGGAACTCCCTCCTGCCCCTGCAAGGCTGCCCTAGTCCTCCGGGTTCGCACGGACCGCGGGCGCTGCGCCCGGGTGCCTGGGACCTGGACCGGGCCGGGGAAGGGCGCTTGGTGCGGACCAGAGCGCAGGACGTGCCCAGGAGTGAGTCGGGGAGCTGGGGTTTGACTCCAGGGAGGGTCCAGATGGGGGAGAAGGGCAGAAGATTTCTGGGGTGTCTCTTGGAAATCCTCTCAGGTCCGAGTGCTATGGAAATGAACACGCCAGGCTCCCAAGCCGCTTCCCCCCTTGCGGCCCAGGCTGGAGGGACAAGACGCCAGCGGCGCGCTTCCCCGCAGAACCAGTAGGGGGCGCCACGCGCTTCCCCCGGGGCAGGGCCGCGAGGACCCGGCGCTCTAGAGGAAGCGGGTCCGCCGCCCCTCACCCAGGCATCGACAGGAGTTGTCGGGGCCCTGGTGGGGACTCCCAAGGCTAAATGGCTCTGCGGCCAGGTCCACAAGGAAATGAGCGGTGTTCAAAAAACACCTGGAGTCTCCCTGACTTGCCCCCGGCCAAAGGGGAGGGAGATGCCCCCACAGTGGGAGGAGAGGGGGAGAGGAGACCTCGCCTGCCCTCCCCCGGAACACACACACACACACACACACACACACACACACACTGGCACGCGCACACACGCTTACACACATACACACTCATGCCGCGGCTCCAAGCACTGACCATCAGGTGCAGACCCTGGGCATATCGCAAGGCGACAGGTGGGCAAGGAGGAGGAAGAGGTGGGGACAGTGTAACAAGGCCTGGGCGTGGGGACAGGGGTACCCTGTTCAGAGGTGACCTGCAAGTTCAAGTTATGCAGAAAAGTATCAAAGAGGCAAGACAGTCTCTGCCCTTGGCAGATGCCTGGGGTGTGGGGGGCGTGAGAAGGGGCAGAAGGGGTGATGCATCCCCTAAATCCCCACCTTTGGGAACCCCTTCCCACCCCCAACCCTGACAACAGGGCCAAGAAGTCTGTGCTGTACAAAACAGGCCAGGGTCAAGGGTCCAGTCATTGGAGAGATGTCCCAGCAGAGAGGAGGCCAGGCTGGCCCAGGCTGAGCAGTTCCAAGCTCCAGCTGCCCCCTCCGCTGCTCCAGAGCCTAAAAGTCTTTCCTTAGACTCTGGGCCAGTCAGGGCCCCAATCTGCAGCTGACCAGGAGGCCTCCTGCTTTCTCCCTCGGTGCATCTCAGAGTCCTTTGGGAGAGCTGGAAACAGGCTGGAACAGGGGCAAAGCAGGCCCCGTGGAGACTGGTGGCACCTGGAGCTTTGTGGCAGAAGTGGTGGAACCATCATTGGCAAAAAAAAAAAAAAAGTAGGAAAGAGTCGGGCCCATCCTGGGGCAGTGTCTAGAATAAATTTCTGCAGAAGGCAGGGACCAGAGGAGGCAAGGATACAGCCAGGCAGCAGCCCTCTGAGAGGCTGGGAGCTGGAACTCCTCCCTCCCCTGGGGATCTGCAAGGGCCTCTAGGCCAGCCTAGAGGGAGAGAGCCCAGGAGACCTGGGTGATATGGGCTCCCTTAGGTCGAATTGAGGGAGGAGCCAGAATCAAGCCCTCCCAGGGGCTGGAGGGCCTCTCCTCTCCCCCAGGCTGCACCCCAGCCCCATCCTCTCTTCAAGGCCTGGAGGTGGCAGGCGGGTAGTAAGTTGTCAGTCTGAGATCAGGATCTTCCCTCAGATCTTGAATAGAGGAGATGAGAGGACAGGAAACAGGACAAGCTGAGGTCAGGCCAATTCCTGGGCTGTGGTCCTGGCCTTCAGGGTCCCTGTGAGTGAGCCACGGGGCAGGGGAGGACTCCCCATCCAGAGACATCACCCCCTGGCCGCAGCACAGAGCTTACTGTAGAGCTCACAAAATCTAAGAGAGAGAGAGAAAGAGAGAATCAGAGAAAGTCAGAGACCTCCAGGGCATCAGGACATTCTATAGAGCAAAACGAAGCAGAAGCACAAGCTGCACACCCTGGGAAATCCCAACTGAGCTCTGAGCAGCGGTCAGCTGGAGTAAGCCATTCCAATGTCCTCATCTGTTAAATGGGGGTAACTGCAGGGTAATTCTGAAAGGTCAAAAAGGGACAAATTTTGCCAGCCAAAAGGTTGCACATGGTATATGCTGGGAATGGTAACGATTCGTTTTATTTTGTATTTTTGTTCCAGAGGTCTTTGGCTCTGAACTGAACTGTGGGGCTCATTCATCTTGAACTCCCACTAAGGGATGGATATCCCCAGCTGCAGGAAGGCAAGTGGTGCTCCATTACATCACCTTTTATTTTCTTCTGCTCTATAAGAGAGCTTTAATTATATCACCTTTTAACACTGAGTTGTTAGGGGGCTATTGGGAGGGAGGTGAGGGATGCTAAGTGGGCACAACTCACTTCAGCTGCATCCCAGAAACCTAGAGAAAGGCCACAGAGTCTGGCACTTCTGAAAGCTGCCACCAGAGGGCAGACCCTGCCCTCAGACTAAGATCACAGAAACCCACAGGTCTGAGGGTCTCCATCCCAAGGCCCCTCTGAGTACAAGTTTGCAGACCAGCTTCCCAGGGGCCCCCGAAAGGAGGCAGAAAATCCCTGGTCCCACCTGGCTGAAGAGACTGGGTTCCAATCCTGCCTATGTGAACTTAAGCAAGTTATTGGAGCTCTCTGAGCCTGGGCCTTCTTTCTCATTTGTAAAATGTGGTTTCAATGCCTGCCTGACGGGGAGTTGGCAAGACTGACAGCTTTGAGTGAGCATTCACCACGTGCCAGACCCAGCCTGCCACTTTACAAGCAGGCACGTGACAGCCTTGGGAGGTGGTACTGTTCTCATCAGCTTCATTTTATGAAATTCAGGAAACTGAAGCTCAAGGTTAAGTAATTTCTAAGCTCAGCCTGCTTCCAATACAGACAATCTGCCTTCACAGTCCATGAGTTCAACCAAAATACTAAACTACCTTCTGCCAAATGACATAACACAGCATATACATTATTGCATTGAATCCTCACTGCCTTTATTCCCAATTTATAGGTGAGAAACTTCAAGAGATGAATATAATTAATGCCATGTGCTCAAGGAAGGGTGTGACTATGAAGGTTACAGCTCCCATTTCTCAAAGTAAATAATGTACACGCAGGCAGACAAGCGTCCACTGATGCAGTGTCTCTGCTTGCTCTGGGGACAAGATGGAGCACTGGGTCAGAAGACTCTGCTTGGCACTTCCTTTTGGAAAGCCATCTGGCACTATCAGTACAGTTTTAAGCACACAATTTTCCTTCTGGAAAGACACCAGGAAAACACTTGCACATGTGTAGGAGAAGGCACTATTATACAAAGATGTTTGGGGTGGCGCCTGTGGCTCAAGGAGTAGGGTGCTGGCCCCCCCATATACTGGAGGTGGAGGGTTCAGACCCGACCCCCGCCAAAAACTGCAAAAAAACAAAAAACAAACAAACAACAAAAAGATGTTCACTGTAGCATTATCAGTAATAGGCAAAACCTGGAAACCTCCCTAACAGCTCCTGAAAGGAGAATAATTAAATAAACTACAGCTCCTTCATCTTATGTTATAATAATGTTTATAGAAGCATAGAAGAGGGTCTAAATAACAGCAATTACCCCTGAGGCTCTGACCTTATGTGTTATTTTTCCTTTATTGCATTTTAATGCTACTTGATATATACAAAAATTTACAGGTAATATACTTAGTATAAAGCAATGGTGATAAACTCCAGTGAACTCACCATTTAAGAATCATGACTCTGCCAATAGTTGGCATAGATCTGGGTACGCCCATCTCACAGTGCTGACTTCCTCCTTTTCTAACAGATGACTTCCCTCTCCCCCTTGGTATTATGTCATCAAAATGCAGCCGCTCCGTTATAGGTAACTGCAGTGCATTCATTCTACTCTGTGATGTGGACACACCACCCGTTAGCTGTCCATCCTCCTGTCCGAGGCCATTTAGCTTGTTTGTAATTGCTGGCTGTAGGGAACCTGCTGCCACCCACATTTTTGCACATCTCTCACGAGTAAGTCTGTTGGGTCATAGGTGTGCAAATGATGAGATTTGAGGGGAAGTTTCAAATTGTTTAAAAGGTGCTTGTACCGTCTGTAAGGTTTCCAATTTTTGCATCACTTTTATTATGTAAAAACTTAAGTAAAAATTAAATTTAAAAATTACATAAAAACTTATTTGAAATTCTCCTGGTCCACGGGGAGCATGTGTGGACCAGGATCAGGACTCCCGCAGCCACCCTCCTGCCCGCAGCGTCACTCGCCTTTGTTCTCCGGCTTGAGCTCCTCCTGCAGCAGGTCTGTTTGCCGGTTGCCCAGCACGAAGGCGAGGAAGGAGAGAATGAGGGCATTGAGGATGCCGATGATGGCCAGGATGTACGCCCAGCGCACCGAACAGTCCCCCAGGGAGTACTTCCCTGTCTTGGCCCCGCACATGTCCCGAATTGTCTCGGCGTCCCAGCCGTCAGGGAAGATCATGCAGCCCAGGACAAGGCACAGAGCTGAGGGGCGCAGGCACCGGGCCCACCACCACGGTCAGGAGGAAGAAAGAATGGATCATTACTTCCCAGCGTCCGAGGACACCAGAACTCTCTTCATTCTGGCCCTCAGCACTCCCACTCTGCCCATCAACCCAACCAAGTGCTTGTAAACCATGTCCTGGGGTGGGGAGGGGGAGAAGACAGACACACGGGGATCTTGGATGAGCCTCTTGCTCCAGAAACAGAAACTTTTTGGAACCCTTAAACCCCTCTTTCTCCCCTCATCAAATCAATTCCTCCTCCAGGAAGCCCTGAGGGAAATACGAGAAAATAGCCAACCACAGCCACTCCTTCAGCTCTCTCTAGCGTCCTGCCCATGTTTACTCTTTCCCGATCTGGCCCTTCTTTCATGTTAATCACCCATTCAACAAATGTTTCTCAGGCACCATTTTCCATTCGAGATGATGGAAATACACTCTCATTCAGAGTTGAGCACTGTGCTAAAAGCACAGACTGTGGAGTCCCAACCATAGTGTTTGGCCTAGTTGACCCTCTTACTCAGTTGGATGACCTTGGGGATGCTGCTGAACCTGACTGGCCTGTTTCTGTACTGTGAACACCATGGTACTTACCTAACAAGGTGGGTACCAGGATTAAATGAAACAATGCTTGTGAGATACTTAGCACAGTGCCGGACACTCAGGTGGTACTGAGTGCGTTCTGTGTGCCAGGCCCTAAACCACTGTGTGGAGGTTGGGGGTGGAGGGAAGGTACTTGAACTTTAACATCATGGAGCTTGTTGGGTACATTATAACAAAGTGGTTTAAAAGGCTGGAGCTCAGCTATTTTCTAGACACTTGACTCTCATGAATTTCTTCACTTTTGAGCCTCAGTTTCCTCATCTGTACAATGGAGACATTGATGATATCTTCAAGAGGTTGCAAAGATTACAGAAGAGGGCCAGGCACAGTGGCTCACACCTGTAATCCTAGTTCTCTGGGAGGCCAAGGTGGGTGGACGGCTTGAGGAGTTCACAAGAGTAAGACCCCAAAAATAGAAAAACTGAGGCAAAAATCTTGAGCCCAAGTGTTTGAGGTTACCATGAGCTATGATGTGTCCATGGCACTCTGCCCAGAGCAACAAAGTGAGACTCTGTCTCAAACAAAATATTTCCATAAGGCAACAAGTGTCAATTGCTTAGCACTGTAAGTCCCAGATAAATCTTGGCTGACACTGTCAAAACTAGTCATAATCGTAAAAATAATAATTACACAAATAAGAAAATAATAGGGAGAATTGGTTTCAGGTGAGAAGGACAGCGATAGAGAAAAGGAAAGTGGGCAGAACAAGAAAGGTCTTCAAAATGAAGATGTCCCTAAACTGAGCGTGGTGGCCCACGGCTGCAATCCTGGCACTCTGGGAGGCTGAGGTGGGAGGATCGCTTGAGGCCAGGAGTTCCAGAACTGCCTGAGCAAGAGTGTCACGCACACACACACACACCCACCCCCTCATCTCTACTCAAACAGAAAAATTAGTCAGGCATCGTGGCCGCGCCTGTAATCCCACCTGCTCAGGAGGCTGAGGTTGGAGAACACCTGAGCCCAAGAGTTTGAGGTTGCTGTGAGCTAGGCTGATGCCAAGGAGCGCTAGCTCAGGCAACAAAATGAGACTATTGAAGGAGGAAGAGAGGAAGGAAAAGGAAGAGGGAAGCGGGGAGGGGAGGGCAGGGAAGAGAAGGGAAAATGGTTCCCTAGATAGCGCCCACCCTCTGCGAGTTCAGTGACACACCTCTACCCAGAGCCAGACCCGCAGGGTTCTTCCGCAGCTCCGCGGGGACCCGAGCCTCGGCCGATCAGCATGCTGCATTCCTCTGGTAACAGAGATTGGCTCCCAGCGGAGCTCACAGAGGAGCCGCGGGCCAGTCCGAACCGTCCGGGGTCAGGGTCAGGGTCAGGGTCCTGCCCCTCCGCAGCGGTTGACCCGGGCCTCGGACTCTGACTCCGGCTGCGGGCTGAAGTGGCTTCCCATTTAATATCTGTCGGTCTAGTCCGCGTCTGGGTTGCCGTGTCTGAGACCTGAAGGTTCCACAGTGCTCTGCTTGGAACCATAAGGCCCTTGACCCCGCGCCAGGCCCACGAGGTGCTTAACCTGGGTTGTAAATGATAGCTGTGACACAGGGGATGTGCCAGTCATTTCTGCCCACCGTCTATGTGGCCCAGCCAGCCCGCAGGGTGGTAAAGGGCCCTCGGCTTTGCCAGCTCCCCACCGCAGCTAGGCAGCAAGGGAGGGCGCCCCAGGCCTCCAGCAGGTCGGGCCCCTCCCGGGGCGATCCCAGCGCCCCCGGGCGTGCTCCTCACCCAGATCCAGCACGGCGATCGCACAGCCAGGTAGCAGGGCTCCCCCCCAGGTTCTAGTGGTACCTCTGCCTAAGGGCTGGGGAAAGGGCTCCAGGCAAAGGCAGTGGAAAATGCAAACGGCCTGCGGCGGGGATGAGTCAGGTGAGTCACAGAGTTAAACGACTTGGAAGATGCTGATTAGACACCCGAGCGCAGAGGAGCAAAGGGGAAAACCGAGGGTGGATGTGCACATCTGGGCGGTGATCAGAGCTGAAACCGAGGAGAAAGCTTAGGACTGCGCCCTGTGCGCTCCAGCCTTAACAGGGTGGGAGCCACCTACCTCTGCCCGTTAGCCAGATCCTTCAGGACCGTGTCAGGGAGGGGAAGAGGGTCAAATGCCCAGGATGCGAGCGGGGGAGACCAGGAGCGATCGCAGCCCCAGCCCTTCGCCCCCGCCCTCGAGTCCCCAGGGAGCCTTTCCCCAGGCGGACTTATTCGGCTTCCGCATCCCGGGGCTCTAAACCTGCAGCCTGCAGGGGGCGTCCCTGTCTCCATGGAAACCGCGCCAGTATCCCAGCGCCTCCAGTCTAGGGGCCGCCGGCTCCTGCGGGCGGTCTCCTCCCTTCTACCCCGGCGCTGGGACCTCCGGGGGGTTTTCTTTGCACTGCGCCTGCTCGGGCTCTCCGCGGGTCTCCATTGCTTTCTCTTTTCTTCTTCACTCTGTTCGTCTTTCTTTACATCTGTCTCTTCTTCTCTTTCTCCTTTCTTCTCTCTCTCCCCGCTCCCCCCTCCCCCACATCGTGCTCAAGTCTCAGTCTCCGCCCTCCTTCCCCCCTTGTTTAGATCTCCCGGCATCTCCATTTTCTCTCTTTCCCTTTTCTATCTCCTCACCCTCTCCTGTCTAGCTCCGCCTCTCCCTTCCTACATTCCACAGATAAATTTCTGAGTGCCTGTAATGTGCCAGGCACTGTACAGAGTGCCAGGGACACAAGCAGGTATGGTGTCTGTCCTCAGGAGTAGAGGCACTTGCAGAGGAATAAAATCAACAGGTCAACACACAGAATGATGACACGTGTCAAGGAGTGCCCCAAGGGAAACAGACTAGGAGCCCAGACGGGAGTAACAGGCGAGGCCAGAGGAGGCGGGAGCATTCACCCTGCCTGCTTTGCTCTGCAGGGTTTCAGATGGTGGCTACAGAGGCCCCTGGGAATGAGAAACACCCAGAACGCAACAAATGGAGAAAAGCCAATCAGCTGGGCTTCCCCCGGCCGGCGAGGGAAGCGTGGAAGAGACTCTGGGGGATAGTTCAGGGCAGGGAAGTCACCCCAGAGGTTTCCCCATCAGGAGATGAAACGACTATAGACAAGGCAGGCTTCGTCTCTATGTGCTAGCTGAGAAAACTGAGGTTGAGGTCTTTGGATTCCAAGTTCAAGCCTCTTTTGGAAACAATGAACTAGTAGAAGAGTCAGCTGCTGCTGAGGCACAGGGAGGGGCGCAAGGGTACAGCGTGGGACAAGGTTTCTCAGCCTAGTGTCTTCATGGTGAGGACTGTCCTGGGCACTGTGAGCTGTTTATCACCATCCCTGCTCTCTACCCAGCACACTTCAGTGGCACTGCCTGCCCTAGTCAGAATGAAAAGTCTCCAGATGTTGACAAATGTCCCCTGGTGGGAGGACTATTCCTGGTGAGAACAGTTGGTGTAGGGGCCTGGGCTCTAGGATAGGGCATCTCCATCCAGTTACCCCAAAGTCCACTACCATTCCCTGTTCCAAGCAGCCAGAAATTGTTTTGATAAAATTAAGATGATACTACTATTGTTAATAATGTGATAATGTTAAAAATAATATTGAGTGCTTAACTCTGTGCCAGATGCTGAGCTCCTGACATTCAAAATCTCATTCATTCCTATAAAAAAAATCTACCAGGTGCAAAATACTGTCACCTTCATTTTGCAGATGAGGAAACCAAAGCTCAAAGGAGCCAATTTAAATCACTTTCAAAGAAAAGGGAATCAGGATTATTTGCCATAAATAGAAAGACACTATAAATGTAAGTATATTGAAATCAAAACAGTGTTCTTAGATTCTAGCTAGATACTTTTGTCTACCAAATGCTCTGAGCTGGAGGTCTGATCGCTCTTTGTTTAAAAGACATATTAGTAAATGTGAGAGAAGTTAAACGTATACTAGGCCTGAAGTAGAGGAACAGGTGGGCAAACCCTCCTGGCTTATCCCAGCTGGAACTACATGAGAGGCCCAGATCTGTTCAAATATGTGAAAATAAAGACACCACATAGCCACCGAGACTGAGAGATGTGTGACACTACACGAATGGTGTGCAACATCTTTCTAAACACAAAATAAAATGTCATGCCATACAAAAAATGTATACTGTACAAACCTTTAGAAAAGTAATATGCTGATGTCTATTAAATTGAAAAATACAAAAAAGAAGACATATTTCTTTGCAGTTATGAAATAAATTGGAAACAGAACGCTGTGCTTACCACTGGCTGCCTGAGGCCATCCTGCATGTGTCCGATAATTGAGACGCACATTCCACTTTGTTCTGTTTCCACAGCAGGCTCAAAGCCACCCTTTACACTGTGATTTTGGGCAAAGTCAATTTCCCTCTCTGGTCTTCAGTTTCTTCACATACCAAATGAGGATCATGATATCTGCTCTACTCACTTCATAGAGGTTTCATGAGAATCAAATGAGAGATGAGAAGTAGCATGGCAAATTCCTTCCTTTTTTAAATTTTTTTTTAGGGATAGTCTCACTTTATCACCCTTGGTAGAGTGCTGTGGCATCACAGCTCACAGCAATCTCCAACTCCTGGACTTAAGCAATTCTCTTGCCTCAGTCTCCCGAGTAGCTGGGACTACAGGCGCCTGCCACAACACCCAGCTGTTTTTTTGTTGCAGTTTGGCTGGGGCTGGGTTCAAATTCACCACCCTTGGTATATGGGGCCAGTGCCCTACCCACTGAGCCACAGGCGCCGCCCATGGCAAATTCTTAAGGCAGATCATGGTGACTCTTGGCAGAGTGGGAAAAAAATCTTGGACAGGCTGGGTGTGGTGGCTTGCGCCTGTAATCCCAGAACTTTGGGAGGCAGAAATGAGAGGATTGCCTGAGACCAGGAGTTCAAGGCTATCCTGAGCAACGTAGTGAAACCCCATCTGTACAAAAAACTAATTAAAAACTTAGCAAAGCATAGTGGCACATGGTTGTAATCCCAGCTACTCAGGGTGCTGAGGCAGGTAGATCACTTGAGCCCAGTAGTTCAAGGTTACAGTGAACTATCATTATGCCATTTCAGCTGGGCAACAGAGCAGGACCCTGTCATTTTTAAAAAACATTAAAAATCTGAAATAGGGACAGGTGCAGTGGCTTTCACCTGAAATCTCTGCATTCGGGGAGGCCAAGATGGGTGGATAGCTTGAGCTCATGAGTTCGAAACCAGCCTGAGCAAGAGTGAGACCCTGTCTCTAAAAAAATGGCTGGGCATTGTGGTGGGCACCTGTAGTCCCAGCTACTTGAGAAGCTGAGCCCAAGAGTTCGTGGTTACTGTGAGCTATGACACCACAGCACTCTACCAAGAGTTTGGGGTTGCTGTGAGGATTGACACCACAGTACTCTACCCAGAGCAATGGCTTGAGACTCTGTCTAAAAAATAAAACAAAAAACAAACAAAAAAAACCAAGTGGGGTAAAAATCAGAAATTAAAAAAAAAAGAAACTTAAAAAAATGTCTTGGGGCTCAACACCTGTAGCTCAGTGGCTAGGGAGCCAGCCACATACACTGGAGCTGGCAGGTTCAAATCCAACCTGGGCTTGCCAAACACCAATGACAACTACAACCAAAAAGAATAGCCAGTGTTGTGGCAGGCACCTGTAGTTCCAGCTACTTGGGAGGCTGAGGCAAGAGAACCACTTAAGCCTGAGAGTCTGAGGTTGCTGTGAGCTGTGATGCCACAGCACTCTACCGAGGGTGACAAAGTGAGACTCTGTCTCATAAATAAATAAATAAATAAAGTCTTGGATGATGTTGGGCACAGTGGCTCACACCCATAATCCTAGCACTCTGGGAGGCCAAGGCCAGAGGATCCCTTGAGCTCAGAAGTTGGAGAACAACCTGAGCAAGAGTCAGACCCCATTTCTACTAAAAATAGAAAAATTAGGTGGTGTTTTGGCAGGTACCAAACACTCGGGAGCTGAGGTAGGAAGGTCTCTTGACCCCAGGAGTTTGAGGTTGCAATGAGCTAGGCTGAGGCCATGGTGCTCTAGCATGGAAAAAAAAATTCTTGGACAAAAGAGACAAGACTTTTTCCAGATATTCAAGGAATGTAATAGTAGCTGCCTGGGGGAAGGACTTAAGCTTATCTTTTTTACCAAGTACCAATGGGAGAGACAAATAGTTTGCTGTGGTATCTATTCATCCCTTCTTTATTATCATTAGGATCCCTAATTGTTAGCTAAAACCTTGACTACAGAGAGAAAAGACTATTTTCCAACCTCCCTTGCAGACAGATGTGATGACATGACTAGGCAAGAATACATGCAGATGAATTATGAGGCTTCAAGGCAACAACTTTATTTATTTAGACAGAGTCTCCCTCTTTTGCCCAGGCTGGAGTGCTGTGGTGTCAGCCTAGTTCACTGCAATCTCCAATTCCTGCATTCAAACTATCCTCCTGCTTCAGCCCCCCAAGTAGTTGGGACTATGGGTGCCCACCATCATGCCTGACTTATTTTTCTATTTTTAGTAGAGACAGGGGTCTAGATCTTGCTCAGACTGGTCTTGAACTCCCAAGCTCGAGAGATCCACATGCTTCAGCTTCCCAGAATGGTAGGATTATAGGTGTGACCTACCAAGTTCAGCCAATAGCTATTTGATGTTGACCAAGTTGCCTAGGTCATTTTTTTTTTTTTAGGAGATGGAGGTTTTGCCTTGTTGCCCAGGTTGAAGTGCAGTGGTGCAATCAGGTCACTGCAACCTCAAACTCCTGAGCTCAGGGGATCCTCCTGCCTCAGCCTCACCCTCCCAAGTAGGTAGGACTATAGGCATGTGCCCCCAAGCATAATTTGAGACAGAATCTTGCTCTGTCACCCAGGCTAGATAGAGTGCCATGGACTCACCCTAGTTCAGAGCAACCTCAAACTCCTGGGCTTAAGCAATCTCCTTGCCTCAGCCTCTTGAGTGTCTGGGACTATGGGCACTTGCCACCATGTCTGGATTACTCTTCTATTTGTAGTAGAGATGGGGATCTTGCTCTTGATCTGTCTGGTCCTGAACTCCTGAGCTCAAGCAGTCCACCTGCCTTGGCCTCCCAGAGTGCTAGGATTATAGGCATGAGGTACCATGACCAGCCAAAGCAAACAACCTTAAAATATTTTATTTGTTTGTTTGTTTGTGACAGAGTCTTACTTTGTTGCCCTTGGTAGAGTGCCATGGTATCAAACTCTTGGGCTCAAGCAATTCTCTTGCCTCAGCCTCCCAAGTAGCTGGGACTACAGGCGCCTGCCACAATGCCCATAACCCTACAGGCTATTTTTAGAGAGGGGGCTCACTCTGGCTCAGGCTGGTCTCAAATCTGTAAGCTCAAGCAATCCACCTGCCTCGACCTCCCAAAGTGCTAGGATTACAGGCATGAGCCACTGTGCCCAGCTGGAAACAACATTATATAAACAAATTTATAAGGATGCCACAGTGAGCTCTTTCTCCCTCCCCCACACACTTTTTTTTTCAGCCCTTTCTCCCTCTTGCTGCCAGGAATGCAGATGTGATAGCTTGTGATCTAGCAGGCATCTTCAACAATGAAGATAGGGCCATACCCCAGGAGTGGTGGAGAAAAAAGCTGGGAGTTGCTACTGACTCCCGGAGCTACCAAAACAGATCTGGACTGCTTAATTCTTGTTTCATATAAGAGACTACAATCTTAGGTTGCTAAACCACGATTGTTTTTGGTTTTCCTATTACATGCAGCCAAAACTAGTCCTAACTAATATAATAATATTTTATTCCTTTTAAATTTTGTATCATGTATATTTATTGGGAAAAAAATATTTTAGCTGAATGTTACTGAGAAAGTCCCTTTACCCCTCTGAACCTCAGTTTTATAATCATAGGAATGGGGATACCTGTTTCTCAAGGCCATAAAGTCAACTGAGTACTACCAGCATCAACTGTAATGGTGACAGGTCTCCACTGGTTGTAGGATGTGAAGGAGGCACGTGCACTTACCCCTTGACTCAACTTTATCTTCTTTGCCTCCCCCCAGATAGACCACCTATAAGGCTGTGTAAACTTTATCCTATGTCTATACCTGTGCCTACTCATGAAGATTGTGCAAGTCGTTCACTGAATCGCTATATTTATAGCAAAAAACCAAAAACTGTCTTTTAAAAGGGAACTGGTTAAATAAGTTACGGTATATCCATGCCATGGAATGCCACTAGCCATTAGTAATAAGAAATAAAAAGAATATGTACTATATACAGCATTCTATACCTTTATTTATTTATTTATTTTTTGAGACAGAGTCTCACTCTGTCACCTTCAGTGCTGCCCATTTTTATATTCTTTTTATTTCTTATTACTAATGGCTAGTGGCATTCCATGGCATGGATACACTGTAACTTATAAAAATGGGCAGCACTGAAGGTGACAGAGTGAGACTCTGTCTCAAAAATAAATAAATAAATAAATAAAGGTATAGAATGCTGTATATAGTACATTCTTTTTTTAATAGACTTTATTTTGTAAGCAGTTTTAGATTCACAGCAAAATTGAACAGAAAGTTCAAAGACTTCCCATAGATGCCCTGTCCCTACACATGCACAGCCTCTCCCACTTTCAGCATCCCCCCAGTAGTGTGATCTATTTCTTAAAATCAATGAACCAACAATGACCCATCATTATCACCCAAAGTTGACATTTAACATTAGGATACACTCTTGGGGTTGTATATTCTATGGGTGTTGACAAAAGCATAATGGCCTTTATCCACCATTGTACTGTCACACACAATTGTTTCACTGTCCCTCTGTGCTCTTTTTACCACTCGCTCCCCTTTCTCCCCCCAACCATTCATCTTTCAACCATCTCTGTAATTTTGCCTTTTCTAGAATGTCATATAACTGTAACCCTACAGTATGTGGCCCTTTCAGACCGGACTTCTTTCACTTTTCACTTAGTGATAGACATGTAAGTTTCCCCCATATTTTTTCACGGTTTCATGGCTCATAGTCTTTTTGAGCACTCAAGAATATTCCATTTGCTGGCTGTACCAAAGCTTATTTACCCATTCATCTACTAAAGGACATCTTGGTTGCTTCCAACTTTTGGCATTAACGGATAAAGTGGCTACAGACATCTATATGTGCAGGATTTTGTGGGGACGTGAGTATTCAACTCCTTTGGGTAAATACCAAGGAATGTGGTTGATGGATCATATGGTAGAACTGTGCATACTTTTGTAGGAAACTATCAAACTGCCTTCCGAAATGGCTGTATCATTTTGCATTTCCACTAGCAATGAATGAGAATTCCTGTTGCTGTACATCCTACCAGCATTAGGTGCTGTCAGCGTTCTGGATTTTGGCTATTCTAACAGGTATGTAGGTGTACGTCATAGCTGTTTGAATTTGCATTTCCCAGATGACACATAACGTGGAGCATTTTTCCATATGCTTACTTGCCATCTTTTTTCATCTATTTTTTCTTTGGTGAAGTGTCTATTAAAGATCTTTGGCCCAATTGTTAATTGGGTTATTTGTTTTCTTATTTTTGAGCTGTAAGAGTTCTTTGTACATTTTAGAAGAGTCCTTTGCCATATGTGTCCTTTACAAATATTTTCTCCCAGTTTGTGGCTTGTCTGCATTCCCTTGATAGTGTCACGGAGCAGAACTTTTTAATTTTAATGAAGTCCAGCTTATCAATTCTTTCTTTTGTGAACTGTGCCTTTGGTTTTGTATCTAAAAAGTCATTCATAACCTAGGTTTTTTCTTATTTTGACTTCTGTAAGTTTTATAGTTTTACATTGATGTCTGCAATGCATTATGAAGATTATGAGGTCTGTGTCTCTATTATTATTTTGCATGTGGATATTTAGTTGTTCCAGTATCATTTGTTGAAGACACTATTTTTTCTCCAGTGTTGCTTTTGAACTCTTGTCAAAGATCAGTTGACTATCTTCTTCACAGATTCCACACTGTCTTGGTTATTGTAGCTTTATAGTAAGTCTAGAAGTTGGGTAGTGTCAGTCCTCCAACCTTGTTCTTTTACCTCAATGTTTTATGGCCATTTTGTATTTCTTACCTCTCAATGTAATCTTTCTAATTTTTTTTTTTAAGAGATGGGGTCTTGCTATGTTGTCTAGGCTGGAGTGCAGTGGCTATTCACAGGCGTGATCCCATTTCTGAACAGCATGGGAGTTTTGACATGCTCCGTTTCCAACCTGGGCCAATTCACTCCTCCTTAGGCAACCTGGTGGTCCCCTGCTCTGGAGAGGTCACCATATTGATGCTGAACTTAATGCAGACACCTGATCAGCATAGCGTGCTACAGCCTAGAACTCCTGGACTCAACTGATCCTCCTGTCTCAGCCTCCCGAGTAGCTGGGACTATAGGCACGCACCACTGCATCTGGCTAATCTTTCAAATCAGTTTTTCAATATCCACAAAATAATTTTCTGGAATTTTGACTGAGATTTCATTGAATTTATAGATCATTTTGGGAAGAACTAACGTCTTGACAATATTGAATCTTCTTTATTCATGAACATGGTATATCTTTCCATTTATTTAGTTCTTTTTTATTTCTTTTATCAGAGTTCTGCAGTTATCCACATATAAATCTTGTTAGATTTATACAATAGATTTCATTGGGGGGGGGGGTGTACTAATTTAAATGGTATTGTATTTTTCATTTGAAATTATACTTCTTGGCTGGGTACCTGTGGCTCAAGCAGCTAAGGGGCCAGCCATATACACCTGAGGTGGTAGGTTCGAATCCAGCCTGGCCCACCAAACAACAATGACGGCTGCAACCAAAAAATAGCCGGGCATTGTGGCAGGCCCCTGTAGTCCCAGCTACTTGGGAGGCAGAGGCAGAAGAATCACTTGAGCCCAGGAGTTGGAGGTTGCTGTGAGCTGTGATGCCATAGCACTCTACCCAGGGTGACAGCTTGAAGCTCTGTCTCAAAAACAAAAAAAAGAAAGAAATTATACTTCTTCTTGTTGATATATAAGAAAGTGCTTAGCATCTGTATATGAACCTTGTGTCCTACAACATGTTATAATTGCTTATTAGTTCCAGGATAATCTCCCTTCGTCCCTCTCTCCTTTCCTCCCTTCCTTTCTTCCTTCCTTTCCTTTTTTTTAGAAGAAGATAGGGGATCTCACTGTGTTGCCCAAGATAGTGTGCAGTGGCTTTTTTTTTTTTTTTTTTTTTAATAGATAGGGGATCTCACTGTGTTGCCCAGGATAGTGTGCAGTGGCTCTCTGAATTGTGATTGTCACACACTATAGCCTTGCACCCCATGCACTACCACAATAGGCTGGGTTTTGTTGTTGTTGATTCTATTGAATTTGCTATATAGATGATCATGTCATCTCCAAACAGATGACATGTTTATTTCTTCCTTCCCAATCTGTATCCTTCTTACCATATATACTCGAGTATAAGCCGAGTTTTTTCGGCACAAAATTTGTGCTGAAAAACCCCAACTCGGCTTACACTCGGGTCATACAGGTTATTTGATTCGGTGGGCGCGCACCTAATCAAATGCACTTAGTCTCCAGTCGTCTTCTGCCGTCTGCTTGAGGGGCGGTGCTTCAGCTCAGTCTACAAGTTGCAGCTGAGCTGAAGAGGTAGGCGGCTGAACTGAACTGTATTCCACTGAACCATTTAACCCACAACTATATAACCCACACCTTGGTTACCTGTTAAGCTACGGTTTTCTGCACTTTATTTAAAGTTTTAAAGTTGTTGTTGCTAGTTTACAGTTTTTCTTTAGCAATAAATATTGAAAAGCATTTAACCTACTGATTCCTCAATTATTGTGATTGTTTTGAGTATATATTTTTATTTTTGAAATTTACCAGTGGCTGCTGCATTTTCCACCT
>CAUYPK010154494.1:0-24154 GCA_963574355.1 Loris lydekkerianus | reverse complement strand
AAACAGACAAACACTCACACAAAAGCATATAATTTTAACAATAATATATTAAACACATAATATAACATGCTCAGTCAGGTGTTTTTTGTTACCTTGTTGGAGCTGCATGCGGCTCGAGAGCCGCGTGTTCGCCACCCCTGTTATAGAACTTTACCTAAATATGGAAAAAATACTATGTGCGCAATTTCAAACTTTGTCTTTTTTTCCCCATAAGACTGTTATATATCAATATATATATATATATCTATGACATTCTTTTTCATGGCTATAAAAATATAGGGCACCTAGCCTAAGAAACATATAAGACCCCATCTCTACAAATAAAAATTTAAAAAATTAGCCAGGCATAGTGGTGCATACCTGTAATCCTAGCTACTTGGAAGGCTGAGGCAGGAAAATCCCTTATGACTAGGAGCTGTGATCACACCACTGTACTTCAGCCTGGGTGACAGACTAAGACCCTGTCTCAATTGAAAAAAAAAAAAAATGCATAGGGCACTATTTAGCAAATACAGCCTTCCATGAATGCTTACTATGTCTGAGGCATGTGAGAATCACACAGACAAACAACACAGACATGGCCCTTGCACTCACAGAGCTGATAACTAGTACTATAAACAGTAATAAATGCTCTTAAAAAAATTTAAGGTAAACAAAAGAAAATTAAGAGAGAAGCTATTCACAGTGGCAACCACTTATCCCCCCTACTTGCTCTCTCGGCTTCCTCTCTTCCCCTAACCCCCACCTGTCCCTCACAGGGAAACCACAGTGGTATTTTCTGAAATAACTCTGGTAAAATTGAACACTTTTATCAAGTACTCATTCTGTTGGATGCTCTTTTATTTTCTTACTGCTTTGTAAGAGATACTTATTATATATTAAGAAAATTGGCTCGGTGCCCGTAGCTCAGTGGTTCAGGTGCCAGTCACATACACTGAGGCAGGCAGGTTTGAACCCAGCCCAGGCCTGCTAAACAACGACAACTGCAAAAAAAACTAGCCGGGCACTGTGGCAGACGCCTGTAGTCCCAGCTACTTGGGAGGCTGAGGCAAGAGAATGGCTTTAGGTTGCTGTGAGCTGTGATGCCATGGCACTCTACCAAGGGCAACACAGTGAGACTCTGTCTCAAAAAGTAAGTAAATAAATAAATAAATAATAAAGAAAATTAAGCCTTTGTCACATCATATACTGTAACAATTTCCCCCCCATTTTGTTGATTCTTTCTGAGTATATTTACAATTTTGCTATGCAGAAATTAAAAAAATTTCCTGGAGACATGTTTTATCAATCTGTTCCTCTGTGGCATCTGAGTTTCTGTCGGGCTTTGGAAAATCTCCCAAAACTACCCCCCACCAAAAAAAAAAAAAAAAAAAGAAAGAAAGAAAGTTCTCATTCCCCCACCCCAGCACTATTAATTTTTGGTCTTTATTAAGCTCTGTGATCCATAAAGGACAATTTGGCACTATCTGTCAAAATTGCAACTGTATGTACCCTTTGGCTCAGCAATTCTACTGCAATAAATCTGTTCTACAAAAATGCTAACATATGTGCACAAAGACAAGTATAAAGATTTTCATTGCAGTGTTGTCTGCACTGGAAAAGAGGAAAGTATCTAGTTAGCTATCAGCTAAAGACCTTAAATATATTATGGTAATACTATATAAGCAGAATACCTAAGTAGTTCTTGAAGAGAAAGAAGTATATTTATATAAACAAAAATGCCCACTACATGTTCAATGAATAAATGCAAGCTGTGGTATAGTATGATGTAATTTTTTTTTCTTTTGAGACAGAGTCTCACTCTGGCACCCAGAGTAGTGTTCTGCAGCATCATAGTTCACAGCAACCTCAACCTCTTGGGCTCAAGCAATTGTCTTGCTTCAGTTTTTCTATTTTTAGTAGAGATGGGATGTCGCTCTTGCTCAGGCTGTTCTTAAACTCCTGAGCTCAGGGAATCCACCTGCCTCCGCCTCCCAGAGCGCTAGGATTACAGGTGTAAGTCACCACCCCCAGACATACGATCTCATTTTTAAAAAAGAAAAAGTATATATGTAGTTCTATTTCTGTCTGGCATATAGTAGGTATTTGGTAAGTAATTTGTGAAATAAATCAATTCTATGTGAATAGAAGACAGTAAAAGGAAATACAACCCTTTTTAAAAAATAGGGATATATTACTAGGAAGTGACAGCATGGATCTTTTATTTTTCTATGTTTTTGTACTATTTAATAAGGAGAATTTTTTTAATTTGGTTAGAAAAAGAAAATCCACTTATACAAAATAATTAAGAAAGCTCAATTCTTTATCAACATTTCCAGGGACACAAAGAATTTAACATCAATCCTTATAGTTCTTTTACCTACATTCAAGGTTGCATTCCATGGTACCAGACACCTTATGAGTTTTTTCTTGTTCTCTAAGTTGCTGGTTTAAACTTCTCAACTGCCTAAAGGAAATAATGAAGAACTATGAATGCAAGACTCCCACGTCCATTTAACATTACATGTGCCACAGCCTATCATAAAAGAGAAAACACAGACAGTGGTACCCATCCTTTAGAAAAGTGTAAGTCCATCTCATCCCCCAAACAAAAGACAAAAATGAAATAAACAAAACAACAAAATCACACTATTATTATTAGAGGGCTTAAAATGATTTTTAAAAGATTGCCTGAGACAGCATAAAACCTCCCATCACTAGAAAAAGGTTAACTGCTATTTTTTTCCTTTTTTTTGTTATCTTTTCTATGACTTTCTTTTTCTTTTTCTTTTTCTTTCCTTTCCTATCTCCTCTTGCTATCTTCTTCTGTCTTCTGTGTATCTTCATCACTGTAGTCCACCATCTACTTCTTAAGAGATCTGTCACTCCTATAAACTAGAGGCACTGACTGCTATCAGATATCTATTTGCTTGATGTTTTGTCACATGCACAAATCTATGCTTCTAGTAATTTCTTTGGTAGATGTCAAAGATAATGGGCTTATGTAAGTAACAAGAATGTTAAAAACCACCAGTCTGCCCTACAATGAACTGCACAAGTTATGGCTTAGGGGGGAAAAAGTTCTCTATTATCTTTCCAGAATTACTTACCTGAAGACATTTTGCCTTAAAATATTTACTTTTGTTACTGAATTGAAATGATAGTAACCTCTCTCACATCATTCTAGATGTGATTAATTCTGAATTGCATCTGTATTAATTCTGGATTGATTAAAGCATTGAACATAAAATATACAAACGAAATCAAACTATACAAGTTTTAGGGGGAAATCTACTCAATCTTGAAGCGAGGAAGGCATTCCTAAAAAAAGTCCAGCAACCATCAAAGAAAAGAAAGGAAAGAGTTAACTACATGAAAATTTGAAACATGTTCTAGAAAGAGCCTGAGAGAAAATACTGCCACACATATAACAGATAAGGGGTCCATAACATTTAAAGAGCTCCTAGAAATCATTAAGGCAACTTAGCAAAAAAAAATAATAATAATAATAAAAGATAAGAATGAGTAGTTCACATAAAAAGTAGAAATGGCCTATAAGCATATAAATGTTTAGCTTCACTAATATGAAGAACTGCAAATTTAAAAGAAAAAGATTTTTTGGACACAGGATCGACCAAAAAAAAAACCCCAAAGACTCAAAAAGCCCCCACAAAGTAACTCTTGTTGATGATAGTATAGGGGGATTAATTATCTCAATTGGTAGGGAGTCTACTGGTATAACTGTTTTGGACGACAATTTGATATCCAACAAAAAGTAAAATGTTTGACAAAATTATTCTACCTTTAGGTCATAGTGTCGGAAACAGTTATACATGTGCAAATCTTTGACAAAATTATTCTACCTTTAGGTCAGTGTCAGAAACAGTTGTACTTGTGCAAAAACATCTACAACCTTGTAAATATGTACAAGGATGTTTATAACAGCAACTACTTACTAGTTAGAAGTTGGAAACAAAACACCACATAAATTATGGTACATACATATGTGAAATACTAATTCAGTTATTAAAAAGACTGAGACAGCTATATATACTGACAGGGAAAGATCTCCAAGGCACATTTTGGTGTGAAACGAGGAAGCCACAGAATAACAGGATAATATGAGCTCATTTTTGTCATAATAAAACTCTGATTTTCTCATGCTTTACAAGAAAGATTGCTCAGCAGATCTAGAAAAGACAGCACACACTTGTGACCTAGAACTCCAAATGAAAGCCTTCTGCTATTTTTCCTAAAACAGCACAAATGCCAAGGTCCTTCCAGCAAGTACGTGACAGAAGCTTTGCCCAACAATCTTTTTGTATGTCCCTGGTCAGATTCTTCTCTTCCCAAATTCAGCCAATCTAAACCTTTCATAACTCACTGCTAGCCTCTCATTCCTACCTTCCTTCTCTTAGTTGAATACTTTATTTGCTATTTTTATTAAAAACACTGTGGTTCTGGGACAAACTCTGTTATCCCTTGGTCCCAGGGTGTCCGTATGCTTCTAACCCTCACTTGTCTCCTCTACTCTCAGATTGAGTAGCCTCATCTGCCCCTTGGATCCCATCTCCCCCTAGACCAGCGGTTCTCAACCTGTGGGCTGCAACCCACAGGAACTGTGGTAAAGGGCCGTGGCATTAGGAAGGTTGAGAACCACTGCCCTAGACCCTCAAGGACTCTGCTCCTGGTCCTTCACATCGGCACCAACTCCCTTTATCTGCTCCCATATCTCCATTTTCTCCCTCAATGCCCATTCATGTGCCTGAGGCAAGAAGCATGCTAAAAAACACCTCCGATCTTTAGGAAAACACTTCCTCCAACCTAACTGAGAGTACAACTAGGTACTCTCTTCCTTCTCATTTGCTCATTCAGGGCCAAGCTTTTACAAAATAATTATTCTATTAAAAATGATACATGAGGCTGAGCACAGTGGTGGGTTATAGTCTCAGCTGCTCTGATTATACCTGTGAAAAGCCACTGCAATCCCAACTGGGCAACATGATAAGACCCTGTCTCTACAAAGAAATTAAAAATAATAATAAAATAAAAATGAAGATCATAAAAAACAGTAAATAATATTTTAAAAACTGATAGTTACACATGCTACTTAAAAATATTATGCATTAAATTTAAACATACTTGATTTTAACAAAGGAAAAGAAGAAATGCTGACATTTAGGAAAATATTTTTTATTAACTTCATTCTTTTTTTATAGTTTTATTAAGATAAAACTGATAGACAATGAACTGCATAAAATTTGAAGTATATCATTTTATATTTTGACATGCAATAAAACCATCATCACAGTTAAGATATTCATTACCCCCCCAAAGCTTCCTCATACCTTTTATAACCCTCCCTTTATAGAGTTACCATAGATTAGTTTACATTTTCTAGAATTTTATGTAAGTGCAATCATGCAATATATACAGCAGAACCTCCATAGTTGACCACCTCCTTAAGTTGACCTAATTGTCATAGACATGTACCACAAGTACATATCAGTACAGCAGGCCTAGTTACTTATGTTGACCACCTCCATATGTTGATCAATTTGTTATAGCTCCTTGGATGGCCAACTTACAGATGTTTTACTATATTCTTGTAGCCTGGGTTTTTTTCACTTAGCTAAATAATTCTAAGATTCAGTCATGCTGTTACAAGTATGAACAGGTACTACCTTTTATTGTTGAGCAGTATTCTATTACATGGATATCCACAATTTGTTTATCCATTACCTTAATGACAGATATTTGGATTGTTTGCTATGAACATTCATGAACAATTTTTTGTGCGGCTATATATACTCTAACTTCTTTACAGCAAATACTTAGAAGTGTCTGAATCATAAGACAGATGTATGCTTAATTTCTAAGAAACTGACCAACTATTTTCCAAAGTGGCCAAACCATTTTACATTCCCACCAGCAGGCAGTGAAATTCCTGTCACTCCACATCCATGCTAACACTAAAGATCCTAGCACTCCAGGAGGCCAAATGGGAGAATCACCTCAGCTCAGAATTCCAGACCAGTTCGTGCAAGTGCAAGACCCTGTCTCTACTAAAAAAAAAAAAAAAAAAATTGGCCAGCAGCAATGGCATGCAGTTGTAGTACCAGCTACTCAGGAGGCAAGCAGGAGGCTTGCTTGAGCCTAGGCATTTGTGGGTGCAGTGAGCTATGATGATGCCGCTGCATTCCAACCTGGGTGACAGAGAGAGACTAGGACTCAATGAAAAATAAAATAAAATAGGGTCTTTTGGTAGGTAGCCACTCTAAAGGGTACCCGTGGTTCTAATTTGCATTTTCCTAATGATTAAAGATGATAAACCATCTTTTCATGTTCCTATCTGATAGTCATTTTTTTTTTTTGGCAAAGTATCTATTCAAATATTTTATCCATTTTTAAATTGGATATTTTAAAATTTATATTCTCTTAGAGAATTGTAATAGTTCTTTATATAATCTAGATACAGGGCCTTTATCAGATACATATTTTGTAAATATTTTCTCTGTTGATTGCTTCTTCATTTTTAGGAATAGTGTCTTTTGAGGAGCAAAAGTTTCAAATATTGACTAAGTTCAATTTATTCATATTTTCTTTTCTAGTTACATTTTATGTTGTATTTAAAGAAATCTTCCCAATCTAGAGTCACTAAGATTTTTTTCCTATAAGCTCTCTGATTCATTTCAACTTAATTTGTGTTTATGGTAAGAAGTAAAGGCTGAGGTTCATTTATTTAAAATATGGTCCTCCAGTTGTTTCAGCACTATTTATTAAAAAGATTACCCTTTCCCCATTCAGTTTCTTTGACATCTTTGCCAGAAACTAATTATCTGTCTGTATGTTTTTGGACTCTAATCTATTTCCAAGATCTATTCACCTATCTTTACACCAATGCCACTATGTCCTGATTACTATATCTTGAAATAGGATAATACTAACTTGGGTTCTTATTTTCCCAGTTGTCTTGTTTTAGATTCTCTGAATTTCTATGCAAATTTTAGAATTAGCATGATAGAAAAGAGACTGCTTGGGTTTTCATCGGAATTACTTAGGATCTATAGATCAATTTGGGAAGAATTGACAATCATACATCTTACATCTATGGAACTGGTTTATCTCTCATTTATGTAAGTCTTTAATTTTTCTAAGCAATCTTTTATAGTTTTCATTGGATGGGTCTTACATATTTTTATAAAATTTATTCCTTAATTGTTCATACTTTTTATGCTACACTAAGTAGTACTGGTATTAAATATTTCAAATTATTCACTGCTAGTACATAGAAAAACAATCGCCTTTTGCGTACTGATCTTGTATCCTGCAACCTTGCTGAGCTCTCAACCTGTGGGTTGCAACTTATTAACTTGCTAAGCTCACTTATTAATTCTAATAGCTGTTTTGTAGATTCATAGGATTTTCTACAAAGACCACCATATCATCTGTGAATTTACTTTTCTTTCCAATGTAGCTGGCTTTTATTTATTTTTCTTGCCTTACTGCATTGCTTACAACTTCTAGCACAATGTTAAAAAGAAATAATCATCAGGGGTGGTGCTTGCGGCTCAAGGAATAGGGCACCAGCCCCATATACTGGGGATGGCGAGTTCAAGCCCGGCCCTGACCAAAATTGTTAACAAAAAAAAAAAAAATAATAATAATAATAATAATCATTTGCTGAATAGTATATGCAGAGAAAAAAACAAACAGGTAAAAAGAATTTTAAAATAATAGGATAGTACAAACATTATTTTAAAATAGTATGTGTTAAATTTTAGGATTATATGATTTTCACTGAAGAAAAATAACAAGTGAAACTAGAACTGATAAACTTTATGTAAATATTTCTTTAAGAAATTATTCCTAAATAACCTAAAATTCATGAAATAGAATATAAAAATGTAGAATTAGGATTCATATTACTAAGAGTAGTAATACATTCTATTCTTTAATCATAATATCCTCAGTTGTCTTAATTCTATGTACAGATTCAACAATCTAATCTATTCCTTGTTTTGAATTCATCTTTTGGTTGATTGAACTTTGCCATTCAAGAGTTTTTTCTTTTGTTTTTACAGGAGTCCAAGAGTGCTGTATTTCCTAAATTCATGCACATTTGAGAATATGATTGCTGCCCTTATGCTAAAAGACAGCTGGACCACATTAGAGATGCTTGGGGCATACTTTCTTTCCCTCAGAACTTTGTAAATTATATTCTATAATCCCCTGGCTATTTCAATTACTGTGGAAAGGATAAGGCCAGCCTAGTATTTTTCTCTTTATACATGATTTTCTATTTCTTTTGAATGGCTCCAAAACCTTTTTTTCCCCTTATACTTGAGATGTAAGAAAGATTATATTATCTTTAATATATACCTTTTCCAGCATATGTCTTGGTATTTATCATTTTACAAAGATTTTCTGGGATCTTGCATGAGTCCCATTCATCTGCTGACATAGAACTTTACATTAGAAAAGTTTACCTTCATTTTGTATCTTTTAATATAGTCTTGAATCCATCTGTTCTGTTCTCTTTCAGCAATTTTGCATCTTTTGCTTCTTTTCCATATATATCATCTTTATGATAATTTTTAATATTAAATACCTTTATTTAAAGGTTCTATAAAATAATTTATTATCTCCAATACTTTCACATGAAGTCCCTTTCTTTTTTATAGTTCATTATGCTGTATATACCAATAACACCTAATACACTGAGATGTTCCCTGAACTTTCTCTAGGGACAAGGCAATTAAATATTATGAAGAACTTACTTTTTTTTTTTTTTTTTTTTTTTGAGACAGTCTCACTATGTCACCCTTGGTAGAGTGCCATGGCGTCACAGCTCACAACCTCAAACTCTTGGGCTCAAATGATTCTCTTGTTTTAGCCTCCCTAGTAGAATCTAAATGCCCACAATGCCCACCTATTTTTTTTTTTCTTTTTTATGTTTATCAGGTCCGGGCTGGGTTCAAACCCACCAGCCCCGGTGCATGTGGCGGGCGCCCTAACCACTGAGATACGGGCAAGCCAAGAACTTAAATTTTTAACAGCTCTACTGTTGCCCCAAACTGGCCTTACCTGTTTATTCTTTTTTTGTTTGTTTTTGGCCGGGGCTGGGTTTGAACCTGCCACCTCCGGCATATGGGGTGGGTGCCCTACTCCTTTGAGCCACAGGCGCTACTTTTAAATATTCTTTACTGTACAACACTTCAAACCTGAAGAGACAGGTAATTTTCCAGAAGTCACACTGCTAAAAAGCTATGCACGTGAGGGTTCTAGTTCAGCTGGTTACCACTTGACCCTCTTCATTTTCTGTAAAGTGGGTGAACAGAATCTGCCTTGGTTGTGAGAACTACATGCAAAGATGAACATGAACCATCTGTTCCATTGCCCGGTCACCACAAGCACTGTCCTACTGCTCTAACTCCTGTGGTAGCACATGAACACATGGTTGCTGTAAGTTTGTAAGAATATTTGATCTTACTAACGGCACTTCTCTACAACAATTTTTATATTGTTCTTTTTCTATTTTGCTTTGTGTGATTTCCTCCAACTTAACCACCATGCAGTCAATTTAACAAATACTTGTTAGAATGAGTGTTAGACACAATTCTCAAGCAAACTAAAGAGACAAAAGTTCAGTCTTCTGAAGTTTAGAAACAAGAAAAAAAAAAAAAAAAAAAAAGGACCTCACGGGGACTTAGAAAAGAGAGAAGGAAAAGTTACTGTTAAATGGGTACAGAGTTTATGTCACAGATAAAAAGTTCTAGCCATAGATAGCATAGATGTCATTGTGAATGTATTCACTGCCCTGGAAATGTAAATGTCTGATCATTTACAAATGATTAGAAATACCTTTATTTAATGTAATGTAAATATCAAATCATTTACAAATGATTAGAAAGATGAATAACATATATATATATATAATATGTGTGTGTATATATATATACATATATATATATATACACACATACATATAATATGTTATAACAAAAATAAGTAAGAAAAAAATTTTTAAGGGTTTTAGGAAGAAAAATAACCTAAGTCTGACAGGAAACATTTTTTTGGTTTTCTCTTTTATTTTTGAGTTCACCTTTAAAAACTTCACTCACTTTTCTTCTCCTTTTACTGTTTTCCTTCTTGAAGCACTTTCTCTCAATCTCTTTCTCCGTCTAAGAGGGATGATGTTATCTTTAATTTCCTTGATAGACTATGTTTCAAGCTTTCCTGGATTTTTCTCTCAGAGATTTGTCTTGTGATGTTTATTCTTGATCTATTTTTGTCTCTGTTGTCAGTTTATTTTGATTGTTATGCAAAAATCTCTCCTATAAATTTTTGTCTTCCCATGGGCTTTTGTGATGTCACTTTCCTAGTTTTCTTGCTATGTCTCTTATTCTCCTCTGGTTTCTTCCACAGGCTCCTCTTCCTCTGTTCTTTCCTTAAAAAGCTGTTATTGCCCAGCAATTCACCCTTCACTGTGTTCACACTCTAACCTTCTCTGTGAACTTACAACTTACATGCTAATAACATATCACATGCTTTTAATCACCATTGTCTCCAGTAACTACAACAGTGCCAGATCTATAGTAAAAGCTCACTAGAAACATGTACAGTGAATAACTCCCAAGTCCACATTTCTATCCTGGGTCTTGTTCCTGTGCTCCAGACTTCTATCATACATATCTCCAGATGACCTGAAATGAAATTATACATTCAGCACATCTAAATCTTAACTCATAGGCTTTCCTTTTTCCTCTCCTAACTCAAAAATTAAAACGAAATAAAACAAACAAACATATCTATTCTTTGTCTAGTAGCTCCCATCTAGAAAAATTATGTTACCATCTGTTAAATTATAAAAACAGAAATCTGAATGCTATGGTGACTCCTCACACTTCATTTTTTTGGTTTTGTGTGGGTACATAATGGTCTTGTATTTGACTGTAAAATCAGGAGGTGGTCATGATTCTTACTTGTCCTGTAAATATTAAGGTACTCTCTAGCTCAATGACTCTTTAACTAGAGGTTAATATCTATTCCCCCCTACTTCCAGCCAGGAAGTTTAGGAATGTGACAGGGCTTTCAGTGTTCAAAACGAACAGGAAACTACAGACATTTAGTGGGTGGGACTAGGATGGCTAAATGTTAAGACAATTATGTCAGACACACATAAAACAGTCTAGCCTAAAAGCCAAAAGTGCCAAGATGCCATAGAAAAAATGCACCTAGCTATTTTTTTTTAAGCCACAAGATGGCAATAAACTCTTAAGAAAGTCCGAGAAGATCACTTTTGTGGCTAAAAGAAACACATAGTTTAGAGAAAAAAAATGGTTTTTAATTGAAAATGATATAACACTTTTGAATGAGCCCATGCATTCCAACTTTTATTTGTAATGAAGATTATGAATATTTCTTTCCAATAAAGATTACCAAGTGACACTAAAATTCCAACACAAATGCTGAATACTTTAGAGCAGTGGTTCTCAACACCTGTGGGTCGTGACCCCTTTGTAACAATGAAAATATATCGCGGCATTAGGAAGATTGAGAACCAGTGCTTTAGAAGATCAAGTAAATAACAGCAGCAATAGCATGCCATATAATCTTTGTATTCTAAGGAAAGATAGCCAGAAAGCTCTGGTGCCAAGTCTAAAGAATTAGAGTACACATCAAACTAATAACCTTTTAAAAAAATTAAAAATATGTGGTGGCCCATAAAACAGTAAGTCTCATTTTCTTGAATGGCCTATACATGTAAATTAGCTCCTAAGGCAATTCTAAAATATTCTAAAGAACGGAAATAAATAAGAATAATTGATCTTTCTCATGGTGACAATGTTAAAATAGGAAAATACTCTGAGAATAAGTTTTGGTATGCTTGTTTAAGAAACCAATATTTGGCCGGGCATAGTGGCTCATGCCTATAGTCCCACCGCTGTGGGAGGCCGAAGCAGGTGGATTGCCTGAGCTCAGAGGTTCAAGACCAGTATGAGCAGCAGTGAGCCAGAGTAAGACCCCGTCTCTACTAACATCAAAAACAGCCAGACGTTGTGGTGGGTGTCTATAATCCTAGCTACTGGCAAGGCAACGGGACAGAGCATCACCAGAGGAAGCATTGAAAAAAAGAAGAAAGGAAATGAATAAAAAAAAAAAAGAGTACTTCAAACGAAGAAGAATGATGAACAAGCAAGCTGAAATTTAAAAAAAAGTAAGAAACCAATTATTTGATTGTCATTCCTTTAAACAATATACTTTTTTGAATGGCTTACATTCCTTTAATACCATACTTTTGTTCTACAAAATACATCTAAATAGCAAAGCATAAATAACTCCCTATTATGCTGTAAAATCAAATTGCCTGAGTTTGAGTCTGGACTCTGTAACTATTTAGATATGTAACCTTAGATAAGTCACCTAAACTCTCTGTGACCTGGTTTCCTCGTCTACAAATGAGGACAACATTACACATACTTCATAGAGCCATGGTGAGGATTTGAAGAGATGATGCATATAAAGGACAATAGCCAGGCACATAACATTCAATAATTGTTAGTAGTATTTGCTGTTCATTACCATTACTATTTATTCTTATTTTTATTTCAAAAATTAATGATGTTTTGGGTATCCCATGTTATTAGAATTTAAACCCAGCAACCTCATCTTTTATCATAGTAACTGCAGGCTAATAATCTCTAGAAAAATAATCCTTAACAAGTAAATCATACTAAATTATTATGCGTTGTAGGCTCCAGATGTGTAGTACACTGAAGCTACTCTCCAACTAGGAATCCTATTTAATTGCTTTCCAGTCTACTGAAAAAATTGTGCAGATCCCTACAGGTCCTGTCTTGTACATCTACGGCTAATGCAACTGTAACCCTCTCTCAGGGTACATTCACAATGCAGTGCTGCAGAAGCACCTGAAAACATATTCCAATTCTCTGCAAAGTACAGTAGAACCTTTATAGCTGACCACCTTCCTACACTGAACACCTCCTTAAATTGACCTAATTTTCATAAAGCCAGTCATGCACCACATGTACTCAATGAAAATTCCTTACGTCGACCACTCCGTATGCTGACCAGTTTATTACAATCCCTTGGGTGGTCAACTTACCGAGGTTCTACTATACATTAACAGACACTGGAGTGTTGGCCTTCGTGGTCATCACTGAAACATTCAAAGTTAAGATACTGTTGACAACATGTGAATGATTTCTCCTGTATTTCAAGATTAGGTCCCTGGTTTACATCTTTCTTTAACAAATTAAGAATGTAATTCCAACAAATTAAGATAACCAAAGGAAAAATACCTAAAAATTTAAATAAGTTGTTTCTATGTTTAAGTATGGTGAGGCTACTAGTGCTCATCTTTACTGGTTCTCCTTTCCTTCCTGGGTGTAACAAAGAAGGAAAGGACAAAGGATGGGGAATACGGATTACATGTCTGTGATATTATGATTGATATATAGATTTCTCTCTCTCTCTCTCTCTCTCTCTCTCTCTCTCTCTCTCTATATATATATATATATATATATATATATATATATATATATGTTTATATATATGTTTTCAGCCATGGTTTCTGAATCCTAAATCCCACACCCTTTATTATGTCCTAAGTAAAATAATAAGCATTTCTTTTGTTAAAGTATTTGGCCATTTTGTCCCTGGTTCCCAAAGCAGCTTCAGATCAGCTTCCAAGTGACAAAGGTGAAAGATTTTTGTTATTATTGGGGTACTTTAAGCCTTAGGAGCAGGCCTCAGCTCTCTCTGACCTTCTCCTGCCCTCCTTTTATCTGCTCCTTTTTCTGCCCCAAGGCAGGTCATAAAATACACTCTAATCTTCCCCCACCTTTCTGTCTCAGCGCTAGCCATGAAGAAATTCTCTGATCTGTCTTGTCTGATTATAGGTCACAAGCCCCCCTCACTTCAGAAGAGGTCCTGTCCCATGCCTGGGAGGAAGGAATGCTACAGAGAAAAGTCAAGCAGAATCTCAACAGAGTTGAGATTTCCCACTCAGCCTACCAGTCTCAGATCATGCCCTTTTTGTCCAATGACAGTTCTACATGGTTGTTCATGCTTCAATCATGCCTATCCATCGAAGTCTCCACAGAAGCCCTAAGAGGACAGTTACAAAGAGCTTTTGCATAGCTGAACACTTGGAGATTCCTAAAAGGAGATGTACCTGAAAAGGAGACAGAAGCTCCACATCCCTTATTGTACACTTTGCCTTAGGCATCTCTTCATTTGTAGCCTTTGTAATATCCTTTATAATAAAGTAATAAAAATACTTTATTCTTTGCTTGAGTTCTGTGAGCTGCTCTAGCAAATTAATCAAACCCAAACAGGGTGTCAAGGGAACCTCAATTCATAGCCAGTAGGTCAGAAGCACTTGTAAAACAACCTCTAACTTCCGATTGAGGAAGTGGGGCTCAATCTTGTGGGACTGGACCCTGAACCTATGGAGTCTGACACTTATCTCCAGATGGATAGTGTTGGAATTGAATTGGAGGACACCCAGGTGGTGTCTGCTGCACAAATGACTGCTGCTGGCTGGTGGGGAGAAATCCCTACACATTTGGTCACAGAAGTGTTCTGTGTGGATTGCTATAGTATGAGAGCAGAGGAAAAACAATTTGTTTTCCAAAGCAAAGTCCCAGACATTTCTATTGGGCAGGGCCATGTGCCTTACTTTATTTAATCTATTAAATATATGTGGTCAAATAGTCGCTTCTGGGCCAAGTCATTTAAGAATGACCTGTTGCCATATCCACATTCTGTTTTTCCTGAAAACAGAGACAGTGACTTCACAAAATGGAGGAAACCTGGATCATGAGGCATAGTATGACAGAGAGCCTCCAATAACCCATGGTGGCATGAGGGAGAAATAAACTTCTGCTCTGCTGTGCCACTGAAATTTAGAAGTTTGTTACTGCAGCATAAAATAGACTAGCCTGCTACATGCACTAAAGGGCTTCTTATGTTCCTATCTACACACTACCAAACAAGCAACGACAGAGGTAGAAAAGGTGGAAGAAAATACATGCCAGTGGACAGAAGTAACAGAAGAGTTACAGAATGCTTGAAATCTTTGGAAAATGGTAAAGAAAAAGTAGAAATACAGTAAGACAGCAAATTTATTTTCCTTATGAAATTATAGATATTTCACTTGGTACCTTTGTTCTGGCCATGAGACATCTTTTCATACAGACAAAAATAATCAAAGAGCAATTCTTACCTTCGTAACTGAGCATTTTCACTTCTTAATGGTTGCATGGCCAGTGCTATTTCCAACTGGATATCTGTAATTCCATTTACTGCTGGAAGCACAGATACACAGGCCTCCACTTCTGTAACCAACCTATGAACTTCTGAGTCTTCTAAAGAAGGCAGAAAAAGAAGTAGAATCAATATTATAAAATATTTTTGGATAAGATTATTACATATTACTAAAGATTTTTATACCTAATAAGTATGTACATATTACTAAAAAATCTTGTACATACTTAATTAGGTATAAATAAATTCAACTCAAATATTCCTATTTCTTCTGTTCTGCTGCTTATATTAATATTTGCTAACTCAGAATAATTTTAAAGAAATTAACTTCAGCACATTAAAGATAAAATTTTAGATCCCAGGATTATTATATTAGTACTTTTTTCAGTTGAAAAGTAGGAATGTGGTTTACAGCTGGTTCACACTTACCAAAGGACTATAGTAGACTCCTATGATTACCACAGGGTTTCCTATAAATGATTATAGTATAAACATTCCCAATAGAACATTTGAACCTGGCATAAGCAAAAAATTTACTTGAGGTGACTAATTCGGTAAAATATTTTTTTTTTCGGTAAAATACTGAGTGAGGGTCTGCTTGAATAAGATTTCATTATTTAACTTTCTAAAATAGATTTAGAACAACCAGCCACTCCTCATTTGATGTGACATCAAAGGAAATACCATTTTTGTTACTAATTGTGGAGAGTGGATGTTTTTGGAGGTAACAAACAGAAGTACAGAAAGGTATATTTTGTCTCCTCACTCCCACTCAAATTTTCTATGGACTGAAAATATTTAACATTACATATTAACTGTTTGATATCCACAAGAGGTTGAAAGTGTGTGTATTCTAATGTACAAAAACGTATTCAGTGTCTGGGCGCAGAGGTTCATGCCTATAATTCTAGCAATTTGGAAGGCTAAGAGTTGGAGAACAGCCTGAGCAAGAAAAAGACCCGTCTCTACAAAAGACAGAAAATATTAGCCGGGTATGGTGTTGCGCGCCCATAGTCCCAGCTACACTTGGGAGGCTGAGGCAGGAGAATCACTTGAGCCCACAAGTTTAAGGTTGTAGTCAGCTATGATGACATCACTACACTCTAACTTGGGCAACAGAGCAAGACTCTTAAAAAAAAAAAAAAAATTATTCAGTACCACAAGTATTTTCACATCCTGATAAAAAGTATATTGCACACAGTAAATAACTGTGCCCACTTAATTACCAAGTAATTGTCTACTATTCTTTTGTAGAGTAGTTTTACTCATGGGCTTTAAAGGCAGGAGACTTGGGTTCCACTACTTTCTAAAGAAATAACCTTAGCCAAATTACTTAATTCCTTTTTTTTTTCAAGTTAATCTTTCGGAAAAAAAAAAAAAAAAAAAAGTATTTATTGGCCCATGCAGTGGCTCACGCCTGTAAGTTTGAGACCAACCTAAGCAAGAACGAGACCCCATCTCTACTTAAAAAAACAAACAAACAAACAAAAACAAAACCCCCCAGAAAACCCTAGTTGGGTATGGTGGTGGTTTCCTATAGTCCCAACTACTCAGGAGGCTGAGGCAAGAGGGTCCCTTGAGGGTAATACTTTGAGGCTACTGTGAGCTATGATGACACCATGGCACTCTACCCAGGACAACAAGAATGAGACACTGATTTCCTGGGCACGGTGGCTCATGCCTATAATCCTAACAATCTGGGAAGCTAAAGCAGATGGACTGTCTGAGCTCGCAGGTTCGAGACCAGCCTGAGCAAGAGCAAGACCTCATCTCTAAAAATAGCCAGGCATTGTGGTGGGCGCCTGTAGTCACAGCTGCTTGGGGGGCTGAGGCAAGAGGATCACTTGAATCCAAGAGTTTGAGGTTGCTGTGAGCTATGAATGCCACAGCACTCTACTAAGGGTGACAAAATGAGACTCTGTCTCAAAAAAAAAAAAAAAAAAAAAGAGTGAGACTCTGTCTCAAAAGAAAATAAATTTATTTATTTAAACTGACAAAATTTGTGTAATTTATCATGCACAGGTTGTTTTGAAATATTTGTACATTGTGGAATGGTCAAACTGAGCTAATTAACATATACATTACTTTATATATTCTTTTTTGTGTGGTTAAAAAACACTTAAAATCTACTCTCTCATCAGTTTTCAAGAATACAATACATTGTTATTAACTATAGTCACCATGCTATAAAATAGATCTCTTTGCCTTTGGCCTATCTAACTGAAATTTTATATCCTTTGAACAAAATCTAAATAACTTAACTCTGGAAGCCTGGGTTTCTTCATGGTTAAATGGAGATAAAAATAGTACCTCACAAGGTTGTTGAGAAGATTAAATGAGATACTGTTCTCCAAGTCTCAGTTTCCTCATCTGTAAAATGGGAGCAGTAATAGTACCACATAGGGTTGCTGTGAGGATTAAACGAGATAATGCATATAAAACACTTAGCACAGTGCTGGGCACCTGGTAAGTGTTCAATAAATGATAGCTAACAATATTAAGTATTTTATTATGAGAATGGTAGTAAGTTAGTTCTAAAAACATAGCAATTTTAACATGCTAAACTTTTCTTGCTAAACATTCACATCGCATTTTAAGATTTTTTTTCTTTCTTGGTCAGTCTGTAAAGTTAGTTATTCAACCAGTGCTTCCATAATCAATTATTACGTTTTTCAAGTTATACACAAATGTATACCTTAGTCTAAATAAAACCCATTACTTTAGAATATGTATACAGAACAAAATCAAAGGACAATAACCTGGCTCAAAGACATTTTTTCTTGATTTAAGGAAAAAATCCTAAACATAAACTGAAAAAGGTAAAAAAAGTTTTGGGTAACTTCTCTAAGTGACAATTGTTAAATAATACATGTATTAACACTTGGTTATTAAAAGAAATGATGGAAAGGAAGTCCGCATCTTTTTAAAATAGGAAAAATAATCAGTACATTCTAGGGAATTATTCATCTTTGGAAGTCCTCTAATAATTAAAATTTTATCTGTACAAATACTCTTTGGTTGAATTTTTTTTTTTTTTTTTTTGAGACAGAGTCTCACTATGTCGCCCTTAGTAGAGTGCCATGGCATCACAGCTCACAGCAACCTCGAACTCTTGGGCTTAAGCAATTCTCTTGCCTCAGCCTCCCAAGTAGCCGGGACTACAGGCGCCCGCCACAACGCCCGGCTGTTTTGTTGTTGTTGCAGTTGTCATTGTTGTCTAGCTGGCCCAGGCTGGGTTCGAACTGGTCAGCCTAGGTGCATGTGGCTGGCACCGTAACCACTGTGCTACGGCCACCGAACCTGGTTGAAGCATTTTAAGGTCCATTATCAAGCAAAATGAACACACACTTCCAAGCAAAAGACCAAATATTTTATATTCCCTTACACATTTCAAATCCATAGGAAATATGAAGGGACCGAAACCTAAAAATAAGAATACAACAGGCAGAACTCATTTTCTTATTAGCTCAAAGCAGAGTTCTATGAAAAATACCACAAATTCCATGTCATTTATTCTAAAGTTAAATGGCTAAATAACATGACATTGCTACTTAGTTTAACTTACCACTGCACAGAAAATTTTAAGAAAGTATTCACTTACCTTGCTCTGCTACCAGGGCCTTGAGTTCTCTCAACAAATACTTTAGAGTTCTAACTTTTTCAGCAGTTTGGTTCACATTTTTTGCCTTCTTTACATCCTTGATTATGCTTGCATCTCCCACACCTATGTTTAAATCTTTTCCTTCACTTGCAGCCTCTCTAATTTGTTCTTTGGCACATTTTTCTTCATTAGTGGCCCCAAAAGCTGGCTGTGATGGAATTGGGCTTCGGTGGATCTGAATGTTTGAATGAGCTTCTTTCCCATGAGATTGAAACAGAGACATATATGTTTGAAAACATTTTAGCAGGTCTGCTTCCTTAGGAACTCCTTGTTGTGGTAGAATCCTGTTACCCAGGCCCAGGGGCTGAAAAGTTGGAATAGCGGATATGTCAGTTTGGGGAAGGCTACAAGGAACTCCAGGAATAGTATTAAACGAATTCTTTAGACAATCAGCAGAGTTCGCAGGAACCGTTTTAGTTTGTGATGAAAACTGGTTGTCACCATCAGTTTGAACTTCCTAAAGAAAGAAAAGAGGGGGAAAAAAAAAAAAAGCAAGTTAAGCCTTCAGAAGTAGAAGCACTCACTTGTTGGTATTAATTATAACAAACTTAAATTAGAAATATTAGAAAATAATTTTCTATTAGAAAATGACTTGCTAATATTTTCAGCTTCCAAGTGAGTAAACTGGATTTCTCTTCAGTAAGATTAAGATTCTTAGTTCCTAAAGTTTAATTAGTTTACTCTGCAATATGGGAAAATTTTAAGGCCGCGACTAAAACAGACTTAACAAATAGCATACGTGGTTCAAAGGCATCCAAAATCAATCCATTTGGGGACTAAAACACACATTTACACTTTGGAAAACTGCACTGTCAGAAAATAAGCTCAAACATAGAAAAAGCTTTTGTACAAATGTAGTTACAGAAATGTTAACAGTAGTGAAAAGTTTTTTTTTTTTTCTTCAAAAATGTCTAATCATACAAGAGTAGCTACACAGACTATAGTATACTCAAAAAATACAGTATCAACTACTTATTAAAAATTCTTAAAAGGTACTTATTAATAAACATTTTTATAAAATTTTAAGTGATAAGCAACAAATTATACAATTATATCAAATTTAATTATAACTTTATTTTGAAAAGAAAGCAAACTTAACAAACAGAAAGCAAACCTACACAGAGAATTCAATAATTAGAAAGCACACTATCAACTTTGTTAATAGTAGTTGTGCTTAGATGGTGGCTATGGTTGTTTTCTTTTTTCTACTGATATGTTCCCACCTTTTTCCTTCACTGTTTATTTTTCTAATTAAAAAAACTTGAAAAAATTGTTTTCATCCTAGTGCATTAAAATACAATCAACAAATTCAATATTCCCTCCTATGATGACCATGTTTACAAGCAAATAACTACTTGTGTAGTATACAGAATGTACTCACAGAGTGAACCACTTGAGGGCAGGGTGGTTGTTGAGGTGACCAGACTGAGCGCGAGGTGTATGAGCCATAATTAGAATCTGAAGCTGCCTGAGATTCTACAAGGTAAGAGAGAAATAAAAGCATTCACATCTCATACTCTTTATGTAATAACCAACCAATTTAATTAGAGCTTCTTTTCATGTTTTTAAAAATATTTTCCATACTAACCAGAACCAGACCCGGAATGGCCAGGTACAGCAGAAATTCCACTCATTTTGTTCCCTGAAGCCAAGTTTTTCATCAGTGACATTTGAGTCTGCACATGGTCATGGAGGGCTTGGTATATCATGGGTGAATACATTCTATAATGATCTTGCAACGACCAGTTCTGTGGTAAGTCTGATGTGTCTTTTCCACTTCCAGCAGAAGTTTCATTAGGTATCTTTTTCTTATTCCGTGAAGATGCTGATGGGGAAAAACAAAAGTTATTGAAATATGATTCTCCAAAAACTTTTACCGTAAGATCTCAAGCAAAAAAAGGGACTATCAGAAATAGTCCAATTTATCATATACCTCACAGAAGGGCTTTACCACTACCACTATCTGCTCCCTAAAGAAAACCACCTGGAATTCTTTTTTAAAGTAGCTAATGAATTAAGCAAGTTTCCCCAGTCAAAAATCAGCTATTAACTAAATCATTAATACTATTTGTAAAATCTCTCCTTTAATTTTAAAATCTTTCTTAAGGGTATTATATTGTCCCTAAAGTTTAATAAAACTCTGTTGCCTTGCCCCTTGTCCAGTTTAGGCTCTCAAGGGAAAAACAGATTAAGAAAAGAATACTTTGTAACAATTCTGATGCTCTGACAGTTTTGGGGTGGGGGGGAGAATCAGAGCTATGAGATCAATAAAAAAAAGTGGACTTAATTAGGCGGCGCCTGTGGCTCAAAGAAGTAGGGCACCGGCCCCAAATACTGTAGGTGGTGGGTTCAAACCCAGCATCCGCCAAAAACTTCAAAAAAAAAAAAAAAAAAAAAAAAAAAAAGTGGACTTAATCTACACACTGAGCCCTCAAGAAAACCATCTTAACCTGGCTATTAAAGTTTTCTAAAGCCGGAACACAACCTACTTTCCTAGCCAACTTCCCTTCATTCAAATTTTTTCATTCTAGCCAGGCTAATTTAGATATCCAGCAAGCTTCTCTCACCTTTCCATAACATCGCTCATGATGACCATTCCTTCCAATCCAATTCTATCCGGCCAACAATACTTATCTGAGCTACTCTCTTCCATGCAGTCTTTTCCAATCCAGTAACCACCCCTCATCATCCCAGAGCACATTTGATTAAACAAATCATAGAACACTGCCCTATGTAGCATTACCCTACTACCTACCTTTTATTCTCCTGTGCCTTTGACTAAACCATAAGCTTCCTTAGGCAGGACTGTATGTTATACTTCACTATTTTCTCTTATAAAGTCTGGTATTAGTCCATGAACAAAGTAGAAACTTGGTACTAAAGTAATAAAAAGTACAAAGTTTTCTGCATTGCAGTACCCTATGGATTGGTATAAAAACCTCAATTCTATTCTCCTAAGAAGACACCCTACCCAAATTAAAAAATAAATACTATTAACAGAAATGAGAATATTCAGAAAGATCATAGGTTATCAAGGTACAAAATATATTTAGACAAATCTAAAGCTTTTGGTAGTTAACTACCAAAGCTAAACATACATGTATTCTACAAATGCACTCCCAGGTATGTACCTAACAGAAATCAGTGCTTATGTGTACTACTACATATAAGAATGTTCACAACTTTTTTTTTTTTAAGGGAGCAGTGTTTATTAAAAATCTAAGAAATTGCATTTATATAAAAGAAACAAAACAGACCAGCAGAAGGCCAAAAAAGATGCAGTATACATTGTTGCACTTGGATGAATATGCTGCTTATGGTAGCAGAATGCTCAGGCCAGGAGGAAGAGTCGAAATGGAGCATACAAACCACCAGGTAATATTTACCCTGGATTCTAAACTCTCCAGTAGCCTCAAAATTGTTTAGTAAATTGGAAACATTCAACATGTTCTTCACAAAAATGACTGCAGTGTCTTCATATTTTAGTTGCATTCATACTTTGTTCCAGTCACATGCAAGTTCAATGTACAGTTCTATCTCACGTAATGAGACATCCATAACACTAAAACATCCCAGCACCCAAAGGTCATGGACAAGTGGGCAAGGAAGTGAATTTCTACTTTCCATATTTTAGGGAACAATATTATAGCTATCATTTACCCTTTCAAACACTCTTGATTTTGGTCATTTATATCAGAACTTGAGAAAAAGTGACAATGAATATGAATGAATACTAACCTAACTCCCAGGCTGCTACTAGCAAATAAAATAAAATTTAAAACAAGTCCCTTGCTACATTCATGAGGGTGGCAATAACTGTATGTATAAAAAAAAGGCTGTAAACTTGTAGAAAATATACGTAAACTCTGGCTTCTAAACAAACTACAAAATTGATTTTGCTTATACCCTTGAGTGTTTTACAGAAAAACGTAAACCTGTGGACCTAGTTACCAGAAAACATTTATCCTAAGTCCAATATGAATTTAAAGTTTGAGTTAGTTTTATCTTCAAGTTTTCTCCATGAATTCAAATGTATTCAAGTAGTCAGAATGTTGTACATCAGGTAAACCTTTAATGCAAATAGCCATATCCTTGGTCATGAAGCCACCCTCAATGAATTCAATACAGATTTCTTCCAAAGCCTTTGCAAATAAGTGTCACGTTCTTTATTGTTATCAAGCTTTGCTCTGTGGCTCTCTGGTTCAGGCAAAAATGGAAGCAATGGGATTAATGGATGTCTCCTGTCCCTTCTGGTACATGCAGTAGTGATGGGTTACAGTCCTGTGGGCTGCCTCTGCTTCTACTGACTTGACATCTGGACAAACCAGCACACTGGTCATCACGCCAAGAGAGCTATAATCTTGGGCCACACAGTCCATCATCATTATAGTTTCTATAGGCCCAGATGAAGCCTCCCCGATTTCATAGGTTGGGCTACCATGTCATCAATGAGCCTATACTCACACAGATCTTCTGGGCTTCAAATTGGGATTTGTGCGGCTTGTCATTTATCGCCTGGAAGACATCTTTAAAACATCGACCATATTTCTTCAGAGTAGTGTTTCCGGTGCTCAGATACAAAGGCCAACCCTTAGACAGAGTCATTTGGAAAAAACTGTGTGCAAAATCTTCAACTGACTTACCTTGATTATAATTCCCCTGGCAACATCACCATCATCATCAAAGTTATGTACCAAGTATGTCACCTTTTGGGTTCCATTCACTTGGTGTGTAAGTTATCTCTATTTTTCCAGGCCCAGGAATAATAAAATCAGTTGCTCTGTATTCCCCATAAGCATGACGACCTATGACAACGGGTTTCACTCAACCACTCATAAGCTGGGGGATATTTTCACACATAATAGCTTCCCTGAAGATAGTGCTGCCAAGAATATTTTGAAAGGTACCATTGGTGATTTCCACATTTGTTTCAATTGAACTCCTCAACCTCTTCTCATTGGGGTGAGAGTACACACTTGACACCTATGTTGTACTTCTTTATGGTCTCTGCAGCATCCTTGGTGATATGATCATTGGTGGCATCGTGATTCTCTATGCCAGGGGTGGCGAACACGTGGCTCTCGAGCCACATGCGGCTCCTGGCCAAAATGAATGCGGCTCTTTGCCTCTTATCATTATTTTGTATACTGTGGCTCTTTGCCAAGTTTGGATTTTGTTATGCTGCTTCTGAGGAGGGACCTCTGAGGAGAGATCTCTGAG
>CAUYPK010154493.1:0-41324 GCA_963574355.1 Loris lydekkerianus | reverse complement strand
GTCCCTCCTCAGAAGCAGCATAACAAAATCCAAACTTGGCAAAGAGCCACAGTATACAAAATAATGATAAGAGGCAAAGAGCCGAAATTCATTTTGGCTGGGAGCCGCATGCAGCTCTAGCCGCGTGTTCGCCACCCCTGCGTCTATAAACCCCAAAAGGGTCAGAGAGTTTCTGGATTGCTGAACACATGGAGGTTTTGGGAGTTGGCCTGCCAGAAAAGGCATGAAATGTCCCCATACCTCACCCTATGCCTCTCTTCATTGTATCTTTTGTAATATCCTTTATGATAAACCAGAAAATGTGTTTCCCTGAGTTCTGTGAGCTGCTCTAGCAAATTAATTGAACTCAAACAGGGGGTCAGGGATCCCCAGTTTATAGCTGGTAGTCAGAAGCCCTGGCAAAATAACCTGGAGTTTATGGTTAGCGTTGGAAGTGGGAGGCAGTCTTGTGGGACTGAGCCCCTCACTTGTGGGATACGATGCTGTCTACGGAAGGATAGTGTCAGAATTGAAGTGGAGGACACCCAGCTGATATCCACTGCAGAGTTGATTGCTTGCCTGTTGGTGGGAAGAGATCCCCACACATTTGGTCACAAAGTCTTCCATGTGGATTCTTGTGCTGTGAGAGCATAAGAAAAAACAGCTTGTGTTTTTTCTACTGTCATTTGTATTTTTTAAAAGCTCCCTGGGTGATTATAATGTACAGCCGGGGTAGAGAACCACTCCTATACAACATCCCACAAAGTGCTGGGAGGTGATTTTTTTTATTCCATACCATACCTTCCTGATAATGAAAGGAGACAGGGACTAGTTTATATACAAACATATTTTTTGTTTCATATGTCTAAGTGTTGGCTAGTTATCTCTGTCTCTTACACAAGTGTTTTTTTTTTTTGTTTTGTTTTGTTTTTTTTTAAGGCAGCTTGTATTGCCTGCTGGGATTGGGGAAATCCTGGGTTTGGGTGGAATTTTCCATGACTCTTAGCTCTGCACCAATTGTGTTGACTGCTCTGTCACAGAGCTTTTCAGTGTGTCTGCCTGTGCTACTCTCCTCCTTTTTTATAATGTCAAATAGATATTAAACCTCAACTACAAGTTTGGGTATTATGTTCGTGGTTAATACCCAAGTTCTGAGGACAGATCAGAGAGTCTCATCTGAATTAACTGTTTATAAAGTGAGTTAGCTTGAGCTATCTACTTTGGCCTGATTTCCTCAGGTGTCATGTGTCCTTGTCATCAAACCACCCTTTCTTTCTGCAGGCACAGGCTTCTGATGCAGTGCTGGCTAATTATCCAGCCTTCTCTTCACCAGTGATCAAATCAGCCTTTTGATCCTTTGATTGGAAGAGTTTTAAAATTGAAGCAAATGGAAGAAAAGAGATCCAACAAGATAACAACCTAGCTGGGTTTGGCTAGTTCCCCTCTTACAGGGGAATTTAAAGTCCTGAGACTTGAAGAGACAACTACAGTGACATCCTTTTCCTTAGAAAGCAATTCCCAGATCTTTTGCAAAGAATAGCAGAATATTGCTAAATTTCATTCTCCCAGAGCAGTAGTAGTTGGAGGGTTGGACTTATTTTTTTTAACCATGACACCCCCCCCCACACACACACACACACACATATGAGAGAAGCTGTCATCAATTCATTAACAGTTAACCCTTGGACAATTCAGGGGTTAGAGTCACTGACCCCCACACAACTGAAAATCTGTGTATAACTTTGACTCCCCCAGAACTTACCTATGAATAGTTCTCTGTTGACTTTATCAATAGGGGTGGGTCAATAATATATGAGTCAATTAGAACTTCTCATTTTATGGGGGAGGTCATGGTAAACAAATAAGCCCAACCTCCAAGTACTTATTAATGCTCTGGGAGAATGAAATTTGGTAATGTTCTGCTAGTCTTTGCATTGGATCTAGGGAATTGCTTTTCTTTTCTTTTTGTATTAAATCATAGTTGTGTACATTAATGTAATCATGGGGTGCAATGTACTGATTTTATATACAATTTGAAATATTTTCATCAAGGAATTGCTTTTCTATGGAAAAGAAACTATTATCACTGCAGAGTTTCCTAAACTCCCGTGACTTTAAATTCCCCAATTAGCCAAATTTTGTCAGCACATATTTTGTATGTTACATGTGTTATATACTGTATTCTTAAAATAAGCTAGAGAAGGCCAGGCATGGTGGCTCACTCCTGTAATCCTAGCACTTGGGAGGCCAAGGCTAAGCTCACAGGTTCGAGACTAGCCTGAGCCAGAACGAGACCCCCATCTCTAAAAATAGCCAGGCATTGTGGTGGGCGCCTGTAGTCCCAGCTAACTGGGAGGCTGAGGCAAGAGAATCACTTGAGCCCAAGAGTTTGAGGTTGCTGTGAACTATGATGCCACCGCACTCTACTAAGTGGAACAAAGTGAGACCGTCTCAAAAAATAAATAAGCTAGAGAAAAGAAAATGCTACTAAGAAAAACATAAGGAAGAGGGTGGCACCTGTGGCTCAGTGAGTAGGGCGCCAGCCCCATATACCGAGGGTGGCGGGTTCAAACCCAGCCCCTGCCGAACTGCAACCAAAAAATAGCCGGGTGTTGTGGCAGGCGCCTGTAGTCCCAGCTGCTCGGGAGGCTGAGGCAGGAGAATCGCGGAAGCCCAAGAACTGGAGGTTGCTGTGAGTCCTGTGACGTCATGGCACTCCACCGAGGGCGGTAAAGTGAGACTCTGTCTCTACAAAAAAAAAAAAAAAAAAACATAAGGAAGAGAAAATGCATTTATTATTAAGTGGAAGTGGATCATTATAAAGGTCTTCATTCTTGGATTCACATCAACTAGGCTGAGGAGGAGGAGGAAGAGGAGAGGTTGGTGTTTGTGTTTCAAGAGTGGCAGATGGCCAGTCATGGTGGCTTACACTTGTAATCCCAGCACTTTGGGAGGCTGAGGCAGGTGGATTGCATGAGCTCAGGAGTTTGAGAGCAGTCTGAGCAAGAGCTGGACTTAATTCATATATCTCTAAAAAATAGCCAGGTGTTGTGGTGGGCACCCCTTGTCCCAGCTACTTAGGAGGCTGAGGCAAGAGAATCACTTGAGCCCAGGAGTTTGAGGTTGCTGTGAGCTGTGATGCCGTGCACTCTACTGAGGGTGGCAAAGTAAGACTCTGTTTCTTTTCTTTTCTTTTTTTTTTTGAGACTCTGTTTCTAAACAAAAAAAAGGTCAGTGGGGGTAGAAGGAGAGGCAGGTGTGTAAAAGGAACCTGCCAGACAGATCAGCAGTGACATTAGATTCTCATAGGAGTGCCAACCCTAATGTAAACTGCACATTCAAGGGGTATAGGTTGTGCCCTCTTTATAAGATTATGATGCCTCATGATTTGAGGGGGAGCAGAGGCAGTGATGCTAAGGCTGGGGAACAGCCAGAAATATTAGCAGAGAGGTTTGACTGCACAAAGGCTGTAATAAATCAATTGCTTGCAGACTCATATCAAAAACGATCCCCCCACCATCTGTGGTAAAATTATCTTCCATGTAACCTGTCCCTGGTGCCAAAAAGGTTGGGGACCTCAGCTTCATAACATTTATTTCCTAACAATAATATTAGATAAGCGTTATGAGATTATTGGCATTTCATTTTCTCTCTTGGATTCCAGAGGCCTATAATCTAGTAGTTGCTCATTAAATATTTGTTTAGTAGGTCAAACAGAATTTTAACTATAGCCAGACGTTTGCATATTATCTTTCTTTTTGTGCTTTACCTTGGTCTTAGCTCAGTGATTCTCAAATTTAATTGGGCACATGAATGACTATGTCAGGTACAAAATCATTTATTCAGAACTTCATGAGCAATGTAAGAAAATTTTAAAGATCACTTTGTGCTATTTTTCCACTTTTAACAGGGAAGTAAGGTGTAATACATTGTACTTTCTCCATAATTAGTCTGTAATACAGAGGAGTACCGTGTTATTTAGATTCTGAAGTAAGCTGGCGTTAAATGCCAATTTGGTTCAGTTCTGCTAGGAACCAAAAGATCTTACGTATTTTAGTAGTGATGGCGATTTGAGAAGGGGAGCTTAAGTGTTGTGGTCTAACTGAAAGATAACAGACCTGGTCTGTACCAGTAAAAATGGGTGTGTCATATAGATTGTGGGTCTTAACACTTGGAGAATGGATAAGGCAAGATCTATTTTCAATGAGCCTGGAAGTGTGATGGTGTAAATTAAGATTAGCTGGGATGTTGAGGGCAATCTGCCTGTAACATCTGTCATCCTCCTTGGTCACCAGGGTTGATTCAGCTCATCTGGCTGGCTAGCAGGGTGTCCCCTTCCTGCCTCACCACTCCATGTGCGTCTTTCCTCAAGCTATGTGCTTCTCCAAAGAGGACGGCTTTCCCTTCCAGAGAGAGAACCTTTCTTTGGTCAAGGGTATATATGTAGCAGTGCTTCCCTACTGGAACCTCCAAACAAAGTCTCAAGATTAGGTGTTTTCAGGTAAAGATATCATGTGTTCAGGAAACCTCAGATACTTGGAAAGGTAATCAGGTGCTGAGAGGCAAAACAGAGACCACCTGTGATGAAGCCTTATGGCTATGTCTGAAAATGAAGGTACGATGTGTCCTGGAAGATGTTTTTGTTTTCAGACATGCTTCCATTAGTGCATTGTGTATTGAAGATATGGTCTAAATGGAATAGATTGAAGCTTTTTTCAAGGTTTTCTTAATAACCTGATAGACTGAAGTTTTGTTAATGTACTTTTTCCATCCTAGTTGAAAATAGTCATGTCTGAACATGATTTCACCGGTTTGTTGTTGTTCCTCTCCGCACTTCTTTTAGTTGGCTGATTGCAATTCTGGCCCAACTCAACCCTCTCTTTGGACCACAATTGAAAAATGAAACCATCTGGTATCTGAAGTATCACTGGCCTTGAGGAAGAAGACATGCTGGACGGTGCTCAGTCTTGGAGGTGACGATATTCTTGATCTTTCACATCAGTATTGCCAATCAGTTAGCTAGGGTTTACCTTTTTTCAGACTTTTACCACCATTTTAACACATGACAAGAGCAAGTTGCTAAAAGCAACTGAGATCTGAAGAGCAGAAATAAATTTGGAACTTAGACCATTCACCTTACCTAAATGTTATAGATGTATCTATAAGACTTTTTAAAATTCTACTATTACCCTGCCTACAATATAAATACAGTTTGATTTACAAATTCAAGTGTGCATCCACTCTGACACAGATCAGGAAAGTATTTATACTTAAAATTGCAAGATCCAGCAACTTTTCTTTTTTTTTTGTCGAGACAGAGTTCTACCCTATGCCCTGAGCAGAGGGCAATGGCACCGTAGCTCACTGCAACCTCAGACTCGGGCTGTGGGCATCCTGCTGCCTCAGCCTCCGAAGCCTCTGGGATTACAGGCGCTCGCCGTGGCGCCTGGCTGGGTTTTTCCATTTTTTCCCATGAGTCGGGGTCTCACTCTTGCTCAGACAAGCCTCGAACTCCTAAGCTCAAGCAATCCTCCCTCCTCAGCCTCCCACAGTGCTGGGATTACAGGCGTGAGCCACCGCACCCGGCTAAGGTCCAGCAACTTTAAAAAGTGTCTGCCAGGCCTGGTGAGGTGGCTCACACCTATAAATCCTAGCACTTGGGAAGCTGAGGCGGGTGGATTGCCTGAGCTCACGAGTTTGAGACCTCCTGAGCAAGAGTGAGACCCCATCTCTAAAAAAAAAATAGCTGGGTGCTGGGGCGGGTGTCTGTAGTCTTAGCTACCTGGGAGGCTGAAGCAAGAGAATTGCTTGAACCCAAGAGTTTGAGGTTTCTGTGAGCTAAGATGCCATAAACACTCTACCAAGGGTGACTAAATGAGACTAAAAAAAAAAAAAAAAAAAAAAAAGAGCGTCTGCCAGGCTGAGTATGGTGGCTCCTGCCTATAATCCTAACACTGTAAGAGGCTGAGGCAGTTGGATCGCCTGAGCTCTGAAGTTTGAGACCAGCCTGAGCAAGAGTGAGACCTCATCTCTACTTAAAATAGAAAAACTGGTGTTGTTGAGGGTACCTGTAGTCCAACTACTTGGGAGGCTGAGTTAAGAGGATTTCTTGAGTCCAAGAATTTGAGGTTTCTGTGAGCTATGACACCCTGGCACTCTATCCCAGGCAACAGAGTGAGACTATGTTTAAAAAAAAAAAAAAAAAAAAGGAAGTGGCTGCCAGATTTAAAATTCAGGTGTCTGAATGCTTTGAATGGAGAGCAGTACCTTTTGAATATCAGTCTTAAAATTGTAACTTTTGTTTGTTTCTGAGGATCAGAGAGGTGAGTGGTGGTATAGTGGAAAGATTTATTCGCTGGCTAAGAGTCAGGAAACCTGTCATTTAGTTTGTTCTGCTATCTCCATTATTTCATTAAATGGAAGTGTTAAAGGCATGGCTAGATTTAAGTTGGAGTTTTTTGGCTGCCCTTTCTGATGCTGCTTAGGTGTTACTATAAACTGCATACTGTCTTATATCTGGAGACGCACGATGTCTGGCTCTCCTATTTTTAGTGATGTCAAGATGATCATTGGATTCAGGTAATGACAGCCTGGTTCCTCCATTTGTAAAGTTCTCTGTGGAGCTTTTAGCTTTTATCCAGTGATTTTTTTTTTTTTTTTAACCTATTAATGATCATAGCCAGAATTAATTTCAGTAGAAATTGCAAGATGATTTTCTAGTTCTATCATTACTTTGACATTTGATTAGTTAAAATGCTTCTGTAAAGATAAACCTTCTCTCGTCAACTAGAGTTATTTAACAACCTTGAAACAAAGATCAGACAGAAAACAGGAAAAGCAGAATATAGATTTAATTCTTTTAATTTTCATAGTAAGATGTTGGTACCCAAGTTACTTTGGGGGTTTCCAGTGAGATTTTCTTCTCTTTTAAATTTTAATTAATTTTATTATCCTTTTATTAATATATTCAATTTTTTTAGTGTCTTGATACCTATTTAGCGTGGCTTATTTATCCTTTTTTTTTTTTTTTTTTTTACAGACAGAGACTCACTTTGTTGCCCTCGGTAGAGTGCTATGGGGTCTCCAGAGTTGAGCCCCAGAGTTTGAGGTTGCTGTGAGTCACTATGCCATGGCACTACTAAGGGCAACAAAGTGGGACTCTGTCTCAAAATAAATAAGTAAATAAACAAAGTAAAAGGAAAAAAATTATGAGTTCATGTTAGTATTTCTTTGCTTTTTTTTGAGACAGAATCCCACTATGTCGCCCTTGGTAGAATGCTGTGGTGTCACAGCTCACAGCAACCTCAAACTCTTGGGTTTAAGGGATTCTCTTGCCTCAGCCTCCCAAGTAGCTGGGACTATAGGTACCTGCCACAACGCCTGGCTAGTTTTTTGTTGCAGTTGTTTAGCTGGCTGGGGCCAGGTTCAAACCCGCCACCCTCAGTATATGTGGCTGGTGCCATAACCACTGTGCTACAGGCGCTGAGCCATTGTTAGTATTTCTGATTTAATTTTAATATTGCAAAGTTTTTACTTCTTTGGTTTTATGCTTGACTATCATTCACGTGTAGTGAAGATCTTTGTTTCTAATAAAAGTAACTTTTATTATTTTATAATACATGTAAAATACTTTTAAAATAACACCAGTATATAGGCTAGGCAAGTGGCTCATGCTTATCATCCCGTCTCTTTGGGAGGCCAACATGGTAGGATCCCTGAGGTTAGGAGTTTGAGGGCAGCTGGGGCAGTAACACAGTGAGATCCTGTCTTTAAAAAAAAAAAAAATTATAAAATTAACCTAGTGTGGTGGGGTATACCTATAGTCTGAGCTACTGGGAAGGCTGAGGCAGGAGGATTGCTTGAGCCCAGGACTTCAAGGCTGCAGTTAAACTATGACGACACCACTGAACTCCAGCCTGTGAGACAGAATGAGACCTTGTCTCTAAAAAAGAAAAAACTTTTTTTTAATTTAAAAAGTGACACGAAGGCCAGGTGCAGTGGCTCACGCCTGTAATCTTAGCACTCTGGGAGGCCGAGGCAGATGGATTGTTTGAGTTCATGGTTCGAGACCAGTCTGAGCAAGAGTGAGACCCCTATTGATACCGGAATTTCATTCTTCAGTAGGTCCTTGGTCTCGGGATTCAAAGAATGAATCCACGGACCGCAGATTAGTGGTAAGATAAGACTTTTATTAGAAGTTAGAAAGGAATACAGAAAAGTACCAGAGGTTCTGGAAGGGGGGAAGAACCGAAGAACTTTCTCATGAGCCTCCATGTTGGCTCTTTTGTCTAGGGGTTTTAAGAGGATTACACATGGCTGGCAGTTGGTCCTTTACAGTCTTTGTCCCTGAGAAGGTGGAACCACCCCCAAAACCATCACAGGATGCTTGTTCATGATCTTATCAGAGCCCAGAGGGTGTGTCCCAGAAAAGGCAGTCTGCTTGTGCCTGGAAATGGGGGTCTGACTTCTGAGCTCACCTGGGCCTAGAGAATGGGGGACTCCCTGTCTAGCCCTGAGTGGTGGAATCCTGTATCAGTCCTCCCTCTCTGAATAGAAGGTTTAACTGCTGTTAGGGAAAAAGGGTGCTGACCACTCCAAACTGCTTCCTGCTGAGGATGGACGGTGATATGGGGGAGCAGTTAGAGGTTCCTCAGAGGAGATTGATTCAGGATTCACAGTAAATGGAAATTTGGGTTGATTTTTCTAGCTTGGGGTAAAATATTAATGAAATTGCCCAGGCCCAGAAAATTGGGGTCCCTTGTTCAGACTGGAATGAGGGAACCCTATATCAACAGAAGGGGTCTCTTCGGTGAGCAGTGATCCAGGGGTCCACAATAGAGTCAGGTCTGGGCTGGAACCCTTTTCACTGTTTGTGGTTTGATGATATAATCTCTGAAAGACATAAATATCATTAAGTTCATTAAAAGGCAAGGTTAGAACAGTGAGAGGAGGGGGTTGATTGAGAGAAAACTGCATTAACACTTTTCTTGCTGTCTTCTAAATAATAATTTCACAAGTGTAGGTGGATTGTAATTGATTGTCTTCTTGGTCTGCTTCCGTAGAAGGTGGTGGGTTCCAAGATTTTACTCATGAATGATGTATCCAGGAAATCTATTCCCATAACTTTAACAGCTGTAGAAGAAGACAAGATAACAGAAAAGCGAGCTTCCCAAGTTGGGGTTAGGGAAGGTGAATTAGAGGGAAGAGTCGTGTGAGCCCTGGACTTGTGCATGTGTTAGATTTCTAACATGTGTATTCGTGTTACACCTCCCCGGCATGACGGGCAAGGTGGGACGGTGGTGTGCCCTCATCCCCCCTTAGCTGGGGAGAGCACCGGCCTTTACATTCATTGTGCCACGGCTGCTTTCCTGAGTCTGTAAAAGCCTGTAATTCCTAAGATGCCTTGAAGCTGTTTGAGAGTTTGAGGTTTAGTGTGAACCAATATTGGTCTTATTCTTTCTTTCCTCAAGGCTCTCTTTCTCTGTGATAACTGGAGACCTGAACAGTGAACTTCAGGTACACGTAATTGCACTTTAGCCTTGCAAAGTTTGTACCCACAATCAGCTAGAAAGTTTAACGGAGCTTGGGTAGCTTTGTGACATTCCTCTGCATCTGGCACTCCTAAAATAATGTCATCTACATACTGAATAAGAGTCGTTGTAGGATATGAAAAACAACTCAAATCTTTGGCTAGGGCTTGTCCAAACAAGTGAGGGCTGACCCTAAATCCCTGGGGTAACACAGTTCATGTGAGCTGGGTGTTAGAATCAGAGAGGTTTTCAAAAGCAAAAAGATATTGGGAATTTTATTTTGCTCTTCCCTCAGTAGCCCACACTTCTGGGTTAATTTTTGTCTCTAATAAGGGAACGTATAGCATAGGTTCCTATCCCGTATTCATATAAATGGTTGTTCCCATTTTAGTTAGTATGTCCCTCCCCAAAAGGGGAGCAGGACCTTCATGCATGATTAGGAAGGCGTGAGAGAACAGCCAGGCACCCTAATTGCAGCTTAAAGGTTGAGAGAAAAATTTGATAACTGGCTTTCTAGACACGCCCTGTATAGTTACAGATTTGGGGGATAAAAGATCAGGGTTAGAGAGTAGTACAGAAAAGGTTGCTCCACTGTCCAGAAGAAATTCTGTCTCCTGGCTCTCCACTATGAGGCAAACCTGGGGCTCTTCAGGGGTGATGACGGTGCAAGCTGGAGCCATGAAAATTTTCCCCGGGCATCCTCACTCTAGTTTGGGCGCTGATGGGATCACTGTCCCAGGAGGCCTTCACCTCTGGGGACAGGCCACCCTCCAGTGGTCACCCTTACACGCTGGACAGGGCCCCGTGGCTTGCCCGACAGGTGGTCCTGCCAGAAGCAGTCCTTCCTGAAGTGGCCAGCCTGACCACATTGGAAGCACTTGTTCTTAGCTCCTCTGACTTCCTTCTGCCCCTGAATGGTGCCTGTTTGTTGGAGTGCCATTACTAGATGTCATTCTTTTTTTATCCCTTCTCTCTTTTTCCTTCTTTTCCTACTGATCTCTATTGTAAAAGACCACAGTGGCTGTTTTAAGAAGATTCTCCAGGTTATGAGCTGGGCCTACAGCCAATTTCTGGAGTATTCTTCAAATGTCCGGGGCCGCCTGAGTGATAAATTTATCTTTTAAAATAATTTGGCCCTCTAAGAAGTTGGGTGTTAACTGGGTGTGTTTTCTCACTGCCTCCCTAAGCTGCTCAAGAAAGGCTGAGGGACTCTCATTTTGTTCCTGGTAAAGGGTAAACAATTTAGAATAGTTCATAGGTTTTTTTCTTAGATCAACGTAAACCTTCTAGGATACATATTAGAAAATGTTTATGCCACTAGTCACCTTGATTCTTAGGGTCCCAATCAGGACCCTCAAAAACTGCCTGTCTTCCCGTGCGGTATCTGTCCCTTTCCTCAGGAGACATACTGCCATCAGTATTGGACATGAACCACAAATCACCCCACTTTGTAGCTTCCTCCAAGACTTCATTTTTCTCATTAAAAGTTAAAGTTTGATCTAGTAGTAGCATTACATCTCTGCAAGAGAGGTCAAAGCTTTGTCCTAACCCTTGGAGAACATCTATGTACATGTCAGGGTCATCAGCAAATTTTCCCAAATCATCCTTAATTTACTTCAAATCTGCCAGAGAAAATGGGGTGTATACTTGTGCACTTCCCCTTTCACCACCAGTGGTCTCCGCTAAGGGACACAAAGATGGATATGGCTGCCTTCTGCGGGTCCCAGTAGGACCAGAAAAAACTCTTGGGACAGCCTTCCTCCTGGGGTTTTCAGAACACACGGAGGAAGGTGTGGGAGAAGTAGATGATGGGTTTGAGCTAAATGGTGACAGTGTCCCTCTTGGGAATCCCTGACCATTTGGGGAAGTCACTATAGCCAGGAGAGCTGAATCTATCTGACAGGTCTTAACACAGTTGGGGGTTGTCATTGAGGAAAAAGAAAGCTTGCACATATGACACTTCAGACCACTTTTCTTCTTGTTCACAAAAAAAAATCTGAGAAATAGTGTCATAATTTAGAGTACCCTCTGGGGGCCATTGTTCACCAGTGGTAAGTTGATACTGAGGCCAGGCCTGGGTGCAGAAGAAAACCATACATTCTATTTTCAGGGTCTGGGGATCAAACATGTCCCAGTGCTTCAGAATACAGACCAGCGGAGTGTTCCTGCAGCACAAGCCGAAATATCAGGTATCCCGGAGCCTGGTGCCACCTGATGACAGTTCTCTTGGCAAGAGAACTTGTTACCTGGGTGTTCTCAGAGAGAGAAAATTACCCATCTGTGGGAAAGACCAAACATCCAGCAAATTAATCAATCCCACCCTGTATTCCTGGGTTGTCACAGCGTCCTCTGACCAACTCAAGAATCCTTCCTGCCAAACAAAAGGAAGTGTCCTTCCAATGCGTGGGGAAGAGTACTTGAGGAAAGTGCGCTTGTCTGGAATTAGCCACTCTTACCAGTTTAGTGCTTAGTACCCCCTGGTTCTCCTGTGCTTATTACTTGCCGGCAGCACAGCCCGAGAAATCAGGTATCAGGGAGCCTGGTCCCACCTGATGGCCTTCCAGGGTGCTAGGATTAGGGATGTGAGCCATTGTCCCTGCCCTTTTTTATATAATTTTTTTTATTTGACTCATGAAGTATCATTTTTTATCTACTTTTTTATTGAGTGCTCTTTGTTTTCTTTCTTTTCTTGTTTTTTAATGTTATGCCGTAGATGTGCTAAGAAGGTTTTCCCATTTTCCACCCTTCAACTACATGTTAGTTAAGACTCGTGATTATAACTGTGGTTTAAAGCTGAGAACTTCAGGCTGCAGTTGGATCTAGTTCCAGCACTGCTTTTCACTTCTCTGAGTTTCGTTTCCTTTCCTTATAATGAGAACCAGGCCTTTGACACCAAGTAACACTGGGAGGGTGGATCTGAAGAGGTTTCATCTGCTCATTCTTATCAGCCTCATGTCTCTGTTAACCTGATTGTTTTGCAATCTGGTCCACAAAACAAACCTGGCAGTTTGAAATCCTTATGTTAAAGCTACTTCCTTTAAAAGCAAAATGCCAGGAAGTAGGAGGGCACAGCCAGATGATCCATAATTATGGGCATCATGTTGGACCTATTCTCCATTTAACAGAATTACAGTAATAAGCTCTACTTTGGCGTTAGCACATCAAGAGAACTAATCCTTGCTTAGCATTAGAGCACACAGAACTCTTAAGGCAGCAGGAGTTCACTTTTTTTGGTGGTAAAATTTAAAAATTGAGCTCTATTACTTTTTTTGTTTGATTTTTTTTAGTTTGTTTTGGTTTTTTTATTTTAATTTTTTTTTTTTTTTTTTTTTAGAGACAGGAGTCTCACTTTATCGTCCTCGGAGGAGTGATGTTAGCATCACAGTTCACAGCAACCTCCAGCTCTTGGGCTTAGGTGATTCTCTTGCCTCAGCCTCCCGAGTAACTTGGACTACAGGCGCCCACCACAATGCCCGGCTATTTTTTTGTTGCAGTTTGGCCGGGACCAAGTTTGAACCCATTACCCTCTGTATATGGGGCCGACGCTCTACTCACTGAGCCACAGGTGCCTCCCTGTTTTGGGGTTTTTTTGAGACAGAGTCTTACTCTGTTGCCCTGGGAAGAGTGCTGTGGCATCATAGCTCACAGCAACCTCAAACTCTTAGGCTCAAGTAGTCCTCTTACCTCAGCCTCCTGTGTAGCAGGGACTAAAGGTGCCCACCACCATACCCAGCTAGTTTTTTCTGTTTTTGGTAGAGACAAGATCTGAGTCTTGCTCAGGCTAGTCTTGAACTCCTAAGCTCAAGCAATCCATGTGCCTTGACCTCACAGTGTTAGGATTATAGCCATGAGCCACTGTGCCTGGCCCTCTATTACGTTTTATTTTTATATATTTTTTATTTTTTTGCAGTTTCTGGCTGGGGCTGGGTTTGAACCCGCCACCTCCAGCATATGGGGCCAGTGCCCTACTCCTTTGAGCCACAGGCGCCGCCCTGTGTATTACATTTTGAACCTTGAACTTTTACACAATGGTAAGGTGGTAAAATGTTTGATTTTGTTCATGATTTCTTTAAGAGGCCAGATTTGGATAGCAGGTATAGGCCAGACATGGTGGTTAGCAGAGAAAAATGAGTAATAGTCATAAAAGCTTTAGAATAATTTCATATAAATGAAATTGAGTCCATCTGAACAACACTCTGTTAAACATATACCTGATCTTTTGCTGCTTTCATCACTGTAATTGTCTTGATTTTCTTTCCTGTATTGAAGAACTGAATTACAGTTATTGATGAGAAGCTGAGTTATAACTACGTTTATGGGCTTGGAATCTTGTCCAGCAGTGTCTGCCTCTACTAGAATCCTCAGTGTGATTTTATAAGATGTATATGGAACTATTACATAGAGGTTGCTATTTTTGTGCTGTTCACTTTCCTACATCTTGGGGCTGCCATGCTAGTATGGAATCTCCTTGGAGCAGATTTGGCTTCTGACCCTGGAAGTCAGTTGGTTTATCATACCATTGTTACATGGGAGATGAGTTAAAATCTATGCTTTACTATATGTAATCTGAAAGGGCAGAAATTCTATTTATTATAAAGTCTGGGACAGGAAAGAAATAGAAGATATTGGTAATTTGGCCTCTGCCCTGTGGGAGCTGTTTTTCTATGCATTCCAAAAATAGTTGAGCGCTCAGGAGGCGTATAGTACCATGTGGGGATTTCAAGTAAGTCTGTGGGCACGGAAGGGGTTTGTGATCTGTTGGGAGGTTTAAATTAATGCGTACTTGGGAAAAGTAAACAGTGAAGTTAGTCTTTTACTCTGCTCCAGCTGGATATTCTGCTGCCATTTCAGACTTAGCTGTATCTCTATTTCAGGTCCCACTATCACAGTTTCCCCTACAACTTAGGGTCAGAACCTATCCCATCACTGCTTTCTCCTCTTCCTTAAATCAGGTTGCTCTTGATATATCTCTTGTGTCTGCCCTTCCTTTCAGTTCCTCCTTTGGGTATCCTAATTTCTGACCCAGATGATGGCAGCTCTGAATTATGATAGGCCTGGTCTCCCTCTCCTTGCAGGCCTCTGTCTACAGAATCACCACCTGTTTATTTTCCTGGTGTAGCACTTCCTGAAACAGACCTGCTTGCCCCAGGGAACTTTCAGTAGTTCTATGCGGGCTACAGCAGGGTTTTTTGTTTGTTTTTCTTTCTTCTTTTTTTCCTTTTTTGGGGGGTTTGTTTTCTTTTTAACCTGAGGTACATGCTCCTTGAACCGCAGTATAGCAGTATAAAATAGTGTAAGCACACAGCTTTTGTTAGTCATCACAGTTCCTGTGAGCCACTAAAGACAGGAAACACTAATCTGGAGATCAGGTTTAGCTCTCTAACTTGGCCATCAGGGCTTTCCCAGTCTACACTCAAGCTACCTTTGTGGCCGTTGTTTTTTTTTTTTTTTTTTTTTAAAGACAGAGTCTCACTACGTTGAGTAGAGTGCCGAGGCATCACAGCTGGTTTGCCACTGTCATAATGGCACTAAATAAAAAGTGAAAGAAGCTTTTAGATGTTGTGAGCACTGGCTATTTATTTTTTATTTATTTACTTATTTTTGAGACAGACTTTCACTATGTCGCCCTTGGTAGAGTGCTGTGGCGTCACAGCTCACAGCAAACTCAAACTATTGGGCTTAAGCAATTCTCTTGCCTCAGCCTACCAAGTAGTTGGGACTACAGGCACCACCATAACACCTGGCTATTTTTTTGTTGCAGTTGTTATTGTTGTTTAGCTGGCCTGGGCTAGGTTTGAACCCGCCAGCCTTGGTTCAAACCATTGTGCTAGGAACGCCAAGCCTTTGTGGCCTTTCTTCTCACAGTGTACTGGCCCTACTGTTTTCACGTTCTCGACCTAATTAGCTTTAGTTAGCTTTTCCTGCCTTTCACTACCCTACTGTATTCATTACTTTAGAAAGAAAATTACCTGTTGCCCCAGGCTAGAGCCAGCCTAGTTCACAGCAACAGCCAGCTCCTGGATTGAAGCCATCCTCCTGCCTTAGCCTCCCCAGTAGCTAAAGGCAGCTGGCTAATTTTTCTATTTTTGGTAGAGACAGGGTCTTGCTCTCTCATAGCTCACTGTAGCCTCAAACTCCTGGGCTCACATGACTCTCCTGTCTTGGCCTTCTGAGTATATGCGACTACAGTGTGCATTGCCACAGCCTGCTAATTTTTTCTTTTCTTTTTTATATCTAGAGATAGGGTATTGCTCTTGCCCCAGGTGATCTTAAACTACTGGCCTCAAGAATTGCTCCTGCCTTGGCCTCCCAAAGTGCTAGGATGACAGGTGTGAGCCACCACACCTGGCCTTAATTTCATTTTTGAGTTGAATGAATTTGTTTGCAGTCAAGGGCAGTGGACTCCCCCAGCTTATCCCTGCAAGAGTTAGAAGCAGACGTCACTTCTGGGTATTCTTTGACCACAGGCCTGGGAAACATAATTTTACCAGACTGAACTGTGCATTCTCCTGGTTGTGTCCATTGATTTGGAAGACTTAAGGGGCCTTTCAGATCTATCACTTTTAGGCCTTTTGGCTAAGATCAAGTGTAGCGTTCTCTCTGCATCTCTGTTTAACCTGCCTGCCACAAACCATGTCTCATCTGAACTTAACAGGCATCCCTCACACATATACCTCACCTTGTACTTAACCCTCATCATTTTACACTTAGGAAAATTGGAACTCATAGCCAGCATGATTTCCTATCAACCAGCTCAAGTTTGTTTGAAAAAACTTTTTTCCAATTTTATTTCTTCTTTATTTACTTTTTAATTTCAAAAGTAGGTTTGGCGCTCATAGCACAATAGTCACGGCACAGGCCACATGCACTGAGGCTGGCGGGTTCAAGCCTGGCCTGGGCCAGCTAAACAACAATGATAACTGCAACAACAACAACAACAAAAAAAAAAAATAGCTGGGTGTTGTGGCGACCCCCCCCCCAACAAAACAAAACAAAAGTAGCATATGTGATTTTATGTGGATGTTATGAGCTTTATGTAAAGGACTTTCCATGACCACTGTTAGCAGTTTAATTTGTAAAGATGCCTATTTTAAATGTTTTCTAGCTTTGCAAGAAGGGTGCTGAGCTTTAACCTAAAAAGAAATTGTCTTTTGTTGTCTGCACTTGTAGTAGCAAGAATAGGGAGCAAACTGTAATATAGGAGGCAGCCTGCTTTGGGGAAGTCTGACACTAGAGAAGAGTACATTTTGCCTGTGGTCACCTTGCTCTTGTGCCAAAAGAGGGGAAGGGGAAATGCAGACTCGTGAAACCAAGGTGAACATGTTAGATTCCCACACCATGAATCTTAGTCATCATCATTCTTCCTGCTCTCTGTAACGTGGTCAGACTCTTACTGTGCTCCTCAACGCAGCACTGTCCTTGGTTGTTGGACTTCTTGCTGCAGCTCTGCAAAGACTGCTCAAACTTGCATGTTGATTCATTCAAGTATTTGTTGTTGAACACCTATATATTTTAAAGTATTGGCCTGATTAACTTTCTTGATGTTAACTTTTGCCCTCCTGAAGAAGATGTGAAGACCAGTTACTAGGATGGTTTTGTTTTGCAGGTCACGAAAAGAGAATTCCTTCTAGAAGCAATCACTTCCAAACCCAGAGTGTCTTCCTTGACTTGCCTATGTTGGGCAACAGCTGCCTTAAATATTCACACCATATTTGAATGTCTTATTCTTCAATGCAGTATTTTTTTTTCCTTTACTTTTTTACACTTTAACGAATTACGTGCCTACTTACCTGTACTGTGCTGACTTCACAAAATGAGTATGTACTCTTCTGAAATAGAAGATGCTCTTCTTCTGCGAAGTATGCTATTTTCTGCTTGGAATCTACGGATTTGAAGATGGCTCCTGTCTTTTTGCAGCATTGGAATCAACAAAGAGTTTAAATACTGCTGCAAGACAAACAAGATTCCAGTGGGGCTATCAGTAGGAGAGCGTGTTCAGAGTGAAGATCTGTACCAACAGAATTACACCAAAGTATTTTCAGGATGAATTTCTTGTTTCTGCCATCTTTTGGAATAAATTATTTTTCTGCTTTCTATGGAAATCTGAGTTCAGTGCTTGTAAAGCTCATTTTCATAAGCTTCTCTACCCCCAGATAATGCCTTTTTAAAAATGGTTTTGTAGGGCCAGGCGCAGTGGCTCACGCCTATAATCCCAGCACTTGGGAGGCCAAGGTGTGTGGATTGCCTGAGCTCACAAGTTTGAGAGCAGCCTGAGCAAGAGCAAGACCCCATCTCTAAAAAATAGCTGAGCGTTGTGGCGGGCGACTGTAGTCCCAGCCAATTGGGAGGCTGAGGCAAGAGAATCGCTTAAGCCCCAAAATTTGAGGTTGCTGTGAGCTTTGATTTTACGGCACTCTACTGAGGGCGACAGAGCGAGACTCTGTCTCACAAAAAGAAAAAGATGGTTTTGTAGTCTCAACGTAGGTTGGGGATATAAAGGCTGCCATGTAGTTGGAGACACATGAAGAGACTGGTAAGTATTTTTCTTAATCATTCAGTAACCATCGGAGTGCCTATAGCCAGAGTACTAGAGGGATCAAAGATGTGTACATTGGTTTCTCTGAAAGTTCAAGAGCTTATATGCTAGTTACAGAGTTAAGGTCAGTATTCATAGAACTATAATGTCAAGCCATGTTTGATCATTTCCTTTTGGTTATGGTGGTGAGCCAGTTAAGGGTAACTACTACTCAGGGATAAGGCAACAAACGCTGAGACGGAACTATCCTACCCTCAGAAATAGGACTAAAGAAATCTAGAGTGATCAGAAAGCCTGGGGCTGGGGACAGTAATGTTGTGTTTTGATAGGAGGTATCTCAATATACTATTTGGGGGGCTTTATTTATTTTAAGAAATTAAAAATTAAGATGGACCTAGATTTTCACTAGTTCATGGCTTTTTGAAAGTCAGCCAGGAATGAATTTCCTGTTTTGCAATTTGTACTTTTCTTATACTACCAAACTGTCTGAACTCTGATGCTTTGGTATTCTTAAGGCCAAAGTGTGAGTTTCAAGTTGAAGTGACTCCTGATTTCGTTTCTTTTCTTTACTTTTTTTTTTTTGCAGTTTTTGGCCGGGGCTGGGTTTCAACCCACCACCTCCGATATATGGGGCCAGTGCCCTACTCCTTTGAGCCACAGGTGCCACCCAAGTTGTAAGTCATTTCTTTAGCCTCTAGCTGTCGCCCTGGATAGAGTGCTATGGCATTACAGCTCACAGCAACCTCCAACTCCTGGGCTCAAGTGATTCTCTTGCCCCCACCTCCCAAGTAGCTGGGACTACAGGCGCCTGCCACAACGCCAGCTATTTTTTTATTTTTTATTTTGTTTTGGTTGTAGCTATCTATCATTGTTGTTTGGTGGCCCGGGCTGGATTCAAACCCGCCAGCTCAAGTGTATGTGGCTGGTGCCTTAGCTGCTTGAGCCTAGGCGCTGAGCCTCTTTTCATTCTTTACTTTCATTTTGAACTTAAAGTTTTTGTGTGAGTTAGGCAACTATATTTCTTTCCAGCAGAAGGGCCTCTTTAATTTCATGGAATCCATAAAACAAAATTGAAGGGGCTGTGGTGATAAAGGCTAACGCCATCATTGTATATGGAAGCAATCAGCCCAGACAGGTAGAATGACTTGCTTAATTTAGTGTAGCTGGTCAGAGGCAGAGTGGGGAGTAGGATTTATATTTTCTAATTTTCACTCTAGAGCAGTTTTCTTTGGCCACCCTCCCTGGAGCCAACTCTGGCTCTGGGGGAAGAAAGAACTCTGCCATTGCAGATGACCAAGCTTTCTCCTACCAGAGCAACTTACATGAACCTTAATCAATATTTGTCATCTAAGAAAGCAATACTAGTGGTTATTGTAGGTTTATAAAAGGAAGTCGCAGTCTTTGAGCTCTAACTCCCTAAGGAAGTAGGATTGCAGTGCAACTGTGTCCCCAAATTCTTTAAGATTTGTGGCCGCAGGCTGGGTATGGTGGCTCATGCCTGTAATTTTAGCCCCCTGGGAGACTTGAGGTGGGTGGATCACCTGAACCAGAGAGAGACCTCATCTCTAAAAATAGCTAGGAATTGTGGCTGGTGCCTGTAGTCACAGCTACTCAGGAGGCTGAGGCAAGAGAATTGCTTAAGCCCAAGAGTTGGAGGTTGCTGTGAGCTGTGACACCATACCCCTCTACTGAGGGCAACAAAATAAGACTGTCTCTAAAAAAAAAAAGAAAGAAAGAAAAAAGATTTGTGGCCCAATATCTCTGGAATTCAATCTAAAACCTCCCCATCTCCCACCCTGCTCTGTTTTCCAGCAGACTGTAGTGTTTTGAAGTAATGTTTTCCAGGCTGAGCCTCATGGTGACTTTAATGTAGCAGCACATCTGCATTAGACAATAGGGAGCCTACTTCAGACCTTGGCTGTGGCATGCCTTGTGGTAGACATGGTGGGTATCTTTGGGGCACTTCTCATTGATGATTATGATTTTCACATTTCCATTTTAATGGCACAATTGAAAGTAGAAGTCATGACTTTGGCTGATACAACAACTCCATGATTTCTGCTTTATTCTGCCATTTTGTAGTTAACTCATCTTTATACTGCCCATTTGTTCTAGGTGATTTTTTTGTTTGTTTTTTTGTAGAGACAGCGTCTCCCTGTATTGCCCTCAGTTAGAGTACCGTGAGGTCACACAGCTCATAGCAACCTCCAACTTCTGGGCTTAGGCGATTCTCTTGCCTCAGCCTCCTGAGCACCTGGGATTATAGGTGTCCACCATAACGCCCGGCTTTTTTTTGTTGTTGTTGCAGTTTGGCTGGGGCTGGGTTTGAACCTGCCACCCTCGGCATATGGGGCCAGCGCCCTACTCACTGAGCGACAGATGCCGCCCTGTTCTAGGTGATTTTAATGAGACTTTGAGAAGTAAGCTGAATTACATTGCTTATTGGTTTGCTCTTGGGCTTGTTTGCTGTTTGGTGGGAGTTGGTTCCACAAACATGAGTAAGGAAGATTCATTGTTGACTGTGCTAATAACAGTGGGAGACACGGGGATGAGCGCAGAAGAGTCTGGCCCTGAGCCAGTGAGGTTTTTGATCATCCCCCAGCAGAGAACATTGTGCTCAGTAAGCCTTCTATGGAAGTCAAAGTCCCTAATGAGGCAGCAGCTCGCGCCTAAACTTAACAAGGGTTCTCTCCTAACCCTACTGTAAATTATTAATGAGGCCAGAGTGGCCTCTGCATAGAGCAGGAGACCATCTTTCCCTATAAACAAGAAAGGAGCTCATTTCCTAGCCAAACTGGATGTCAAAGGCCCTCCGCTATCCCAGAAAGACTGATCGCAAGGCCAGGTACTGTCACTGTGCCACCACCTAGCTATATAACTATTGTCAAAATGAAAGGATGACGAAATCAACTCAGATACTGTCAGGGGAAACTTCGTTTGCCTAGGAAGTCACTTTACCTTTGAGCCCTCATGTTCTCAGTTATGAAATTCTTGAGAAGACTAAATGCCATTAATATATAAATTCAGGTGTGTGTTCTCTCCTCACCTCACCCTTGATAACAGAACCACCCTGTTATGACATGACCCACACTTTTAGATAGATGTGTATAGTCCCCTTGCTCTGGTGTTCCCTTGGTTGGGGTCAGATTGGAAGGAGCTCCATTAAGCTCTTTTAGAGGATGCTGAAAATGTTCCTGTGTTTCCAGGTGAACATAAACATGCTGTAGCCTCCTAAGGTGATCATTAGACTTGGAGAAGTCTTTTTAGGTTTTCCGTCTTATTCCTTCACTTGCTAGCTATGTAACTTTGGGCAATTCATTTAATTTCTGAGTTTCAGTATTTTCATCTAATAAAATAAGGATAATACCCTTTCTACTCTACAAGGTTGTTACAAAATGGGATAGTGGTGGTGATGATTTATAAATATAATAATACAGGAAAGGTATTTTCCAAAGAAATGACCAAATCAGGCACACTGACAGTAGTAGTCTTTTTTTTTTTTTTTTTTTTTTTTAAGTTCTTGGCCGGCGTTGGGTTTGAACCCGCCACCTCTGGTATATGGGGCCGGTGCCCTACTCCTTTGAGCCACAGGCATCACCCAGTAGCAGTCTTCTGTTACAATAGGATCCAGAGGGACAGGCACGTGACTTATGTATGTGCATGAAGTAAGATTAACAGAGCACATGATTTTTATTTTTGATTAATCATTTATACTTAAGGGGAGAGAATTTACAGAAAAATAAAAGGTAACGCCTCAGGGCTTCCCAGGTCTAAGCTCCATAGCATAAGAGGCTATAGCATTAACAATATTTAAATTATATTTTAAAATATACATCTAGGCATTTTAGAATGGTTTTATCACTATCCTCAATGCAAAATCCTTCTTTTGTTTGGGAGAACAATAGTTTTTTTTTTTTTTTTTTTGGGGGGGGGGTTGTGGAAGAGTCTCACTCTGTTGTCCCAGGCTAGAGTGCCATTGCATCACCCTAGCTCACAGCAACCTCAGACTCCTGGGTTCAAGTGATCCTGTCTCAGCCTCCTGAGTAGCTAGGGCACAGGTACCTGCCGTAACACCCAGCTAATTTATTTTTAGTAGAATAAGGTTTCACTGTTGCTCAGGATGGTCTTGAACTCCCGATCTCAAGTGATCCTCCTGCCTTAGCCTCCCAAAGTGTTAGGGTTCTAGATGTGAGCCACTATACAGAACCACAGTTGTATTTAGAATGGAGTTAGAGACTAACCAGCTTGTTTATTTCAGCTCTCTCTCAAGAGTTGACTGAAATTAATTGCAGGAAAGCCATAATTTCAAAAGAAAAGAACACAATGTCAAGTACCATTGTAAAAGTTATTTATCTGGCGGGCGGGGTGGCTCACACATGTAATCTGTTAACATTCTGGGAGGCTGAGGCAGGTGGATCCCTTGAGCTCAGGAGTTCAAGACCAGCCTGAGCAAAAGCAAGACCCCGTCTCTACTAAAAATAGAAAACCTAACTGGGGCATCCTGGCTGGTCCCGTAGTCCAGACTACTCAGGAGGCTAAGTCAGGAGGATTGCTTGAGCCCAGGAGTTTTGAAGTTGCCATGAGCTGTGACACCACAGCACTCTATCCAGGGCAACAGGGTAAGACTCTGTCTCCAAAGAAAAAAAAAAGTTATCACAGTGCAATTAATTGGAAACTTAATACCCAACATAAGGAGATGCTTAAATAGTCATGCTACTGCATGCAGATGAAGGAATATCAAATAATTTTTATTTAAAACATATGCCTGGTGCTGGCCCCATATGCCAGAGGTAGCGGGTTCAAATCCAGCCCCGGCCAAAAAACAGACAAACAAACAAAAAAAAAAAACCCAAAACATGCCTGAGAAAGAGATTGAAATGGCAGACAACCAAGCTACAATCACTACTTGCCTCTTGATAATTACAAACGATCTCAACTTTCCTTTTCCTTTTCAACATTGTCTCCTATGAAAACGTAATAGTGTAGTAAAGAGAAACAGAAATTACTTGGATAACAGAGGATAATAAAATACAATGTTAAGAGAAAAAACCCAGGACTTAAGCTTCTGTACAGTGAAAAAAAGCCTGATAGGAAATAGACCAAGCCGTTGAAAGTGATTATTTCTTTTACAATTTTGTGTATTTCCCAAGTGTTCCACAAGGAGTGTATACATGTATTACTTTTTTAATCTGGAAAAAAGGGTATTTGGGGTAGGACCATTGTTAGAATAGTATTAGTACTTCCAGCATTACATAAGATACCTCCTCCTCTTCCTGCCTCAAATAATTCAGGGTCAGGGGAATTGAAATCAGCTATGTTTATTAAAACACTGAAGCTATTCTGAATCAATGAGTATCAGCGAGTTTACACAGAAATTGTGATTAATGGTTTCCATTGTGCAGGATGGAGTACAAATCATTCAGTTTATGAAACTAGCCTCTTTTTGTATAGGTGCTCAGAGTGACAGTGTGGGGAGATGAAGAGGGGGCATTGATTTTGATTCTGCCCACAGAGAAAAGTGGAAGCCTGGGTTATTAATGTTCTGACATCCCATATGGGTTAGAAAAAACCTCACTGTTTTACTCCCAGCTGCTCCAAGCAAGCCTTTCATTCAGGCTGTGGCTCTGCTTCTGTTAGAACCCCATCCCTGTGAAGTGTATTGGCTCTCTTTCCCCAACTCCCACTTTCCTCCTAAACCAACTTCAGAACAGGGGTGTATTCTAGTAGCTGAGGTTGCTCAGCAGCTGATCCTGCCACCCCCATGAATCCAGTCAGGTTCTATTTAGACTTCTGTCAGTATTTTGACATGGTTTCCATAGTTTCTCTACACTGTCCATGGTTGTGTTACTACTGTGGGTTGCCACCCTGAAACAGAGCAAGCACAGCAGATGTCTGTGCCAGTAAGCCTGTACTTGAGGAAGCATGAGTTAAGAAGCTGAGCGTGACTTTTTTTCCAAGCTGCAGTGCTTTTCAACAAGGTGAAAAGGTGTTTTAGCCGAGTTCAACCAGGTTCTGCAGGTATTTTCAGCTCTTGTTTATCCTGTTAGCTGGCTTGAAACAACGGTAAGCCGAGTCTTTTAGCCCAGACCCCTGGGGGACTTAGAGTTTAGTAGGGAGACAAACAGTATTGATGAAGAGATTTTTATACTTCTCAAATCTTTTTTTTTTTTTTTTTTAATAACTTTCCTTTTATTTATTTATTTATTTTAAATTTTTTTTTTTTTTTTATAGTTTTTTGGTTTGTTTGGTTTTTTTTTTTTGGCTGGGGCTGGGTTTGAACCCGTCACCTCTGGCATATGGGGCCGGTGCCCTACTCCGATGAGCCACAGGTGCCGCCCTACTTCTCAGATCTTAATGTATGGATTGCCTGGGGATAGTGTTATGAAAGAAACTATTATAAAATCATGGTGGAAATAGTGGTTCTATATTTCTACCAAGCTGTCAGGTGCCGCTGGCCCTCCTGACGGGTGGACCCCCGCTGTAGCAGGTGCTGTATCTTTGGGAAGTACAGGTTGCCAAGTAAGAGCACTATAAACACTAATGGTGGGAGAAAGGGTTCTTGAAGAAAATGACCTTTAAGGGTAAACCCAAAGGATGAGTGTGAGCTTAGCAAAGAGGAATGGTTGAGGTCTTTCAGGTAAATCTGCAATAGAGTCACTGCAGGAGTCTGGGACAGGTGAGTGTCCTGGATTATGGAAATAGAAACAAAGCAAGAGGAGTAGCCCCTAGCTGCATTGGGGCCGTATTTATTAGCTCATACAGATAAATGCCAGTGAGTGAGTGAATGGGGTTGAGGTAAGGGACAGGGAAGAGTTGAGGATCACATTCAGATTCCTGGATGGGTGGATGGGGAGCCTTTTGGTGAGATAGGGGTGCAGGGGAACACGGTAGAGTCCAGTTGTGGATAATTAGAGTTTGCAGATACCTGAGGTATCCACATGGAGATACACACTAGGTAATTGTTACATGGCTCTGGATGATTAAAAAAAAAAAAAAAAAAGGACCAGGCTGGAGGTGGGAATATGGGGCCCCAACACAGAGATAACTGAAGCTGTGGTGTAGATAGGGGGCAAGGAAGACTGTAGAATGAGAAGAGGGTGCCTAGGTTGGAGACCTGAGGAGCCACCTGCCCTTAGGAATGGACAGAGGACAGAGGAGGAGGAAGAGTTTGTAAGGGAGAGCCATTGTAAATACCTTGGCTTGGCTAGCTGTCAGCACCACCACCACCTGCCCTCCAGCTAAGAATTTTTACAAATTTTACATGCATTATTTTAGGAAGAAAGTGGGACACACATTATTCCTCTGTCATAGTTGGAGAAACAGATCAACAATACATCTCCCTCTCATGCCAACAGTTTTGCTGCAGTCTACCTGTGGTTACAGGCCTCTAACTGGCCCTTCCTCACTACCCCCAGAACCCAGCTGCACATTTCTGAAATCCTAGGGGCCTTTTTCAGCTATTTGTTTTTTCTTCATTGTTGTCAGTCCTATGTCTAATAACAATAGAACTTGCAGTTCTGTACGCAGACATTGTTCTAAGTATACTTTTTTTTTTGAGATAGGATGTTGCTATGTTGCCTAGGCTGGTTTCAAGCTGGGCTCTAGCAATCCTCCCACCTCAGCCCAACAAGTAGCTGGGATTGCCAAGCATAACTGCACCTGACTTCAGCTTGCTGTTTGAAAGGTTTCAGGTATGTTGATTTGTTTAATCCTTGTAACAACCCTTCTAGGTAAATATTGTTATCTCCATTCTACAGAGGAAGAAATTGAGGCACATAGAACAATAGTAAAATAACTGATTAGTATCAGTTTACTTTAGGCTACCCTTTTTGTGTAAAGATTAAAGCAGAGGAAATGACATTCTCATGCTGATGGAAGATAAACTGGCCCACTTAAGAAATTGTCTATCTCAGGAACTGGCTTCCTTTCTCCTAATGTACTTAGTTTAGGTTTGGTGACTTGGAACTTAAGTGATTCCATTTTGATTTTTAGTTCTGGTGTCTTGTGGCCTAGTGCAAGAGTAGTCCAAAACAGTGGCCTTCTGTAGTTTTTTATTTAAGGCTGGTAAGTAGAGGAAATGGGATTTAAACCCAGCAAAGTGTTATTTTATAGTCTATGCCAGTGGTTCTCAACCTTCCAATGCCACGACCCTTTAATACAGTTCCTCATGTGGTGACCCCCAACCATAAAATTATTTTCGTTGTTACTTCATAACTATAATTTTGCTATTAAGAATAGTGATGTAAATCAGTGTAACCTGGTTTATTGTACCCTCAATAAATCCCCAACAATTTATAAAAAAAAGGAATCGTAATGTAAATATCTGATATGCAGGGTGTATTTTCATTATTATAAAGGGGTCACAACCCACAGGTTGAGAACCACTGGTCTATGCTGTCACTGAGGCATCATGGTCTCAAACTCCTGGGCTTAAGTGATCCTCCTGCCTTAATCCTGCCTTGGCTTCCCAGAATGCTGAGATTACAGATGTGAGCCACCACCCTGGCCAATTCTGTACTGCTTTTGTGATACCTCAAGGCCCCCATGCAAATAAAAGTGCGTGCCTTGATATTCTTGAGTTGCCAAGGAAGCTGTGAATAGTTCCCTCAGTATCTGCATAAAAGAGCAGCCCATGCTGTCTTAAGCGTGAAGCAGCATTTTATGCTCTCTGCAGGCATTTCTGAAAAGTGGGGTCAGAAAGGAATTTTCAAGCATTACATGTGCACAGAGAGTACAGGTTCCTGAGAAAGCATTGCGCTCTCTCTCACCTTCCTCTGCCTGGAACACCTCCACCCCCTGGAGGGGCTTTCCCACCTTCTCTTCCTGAGGTGTGACCCATCTGTAGCACCCTTTGTTTATCTCCTACGTTACTGCTGTATAATTCTCAAGTCTTCCCAAAGGCTGCAAAAGCCTTACTGGACAAGATCCCTGGCTTATTCAAGTGTTTGATTCCTAAAGTCTTGCCTAAAGTAGGTGCTGAATAATTGTTCGTTCATGTGCTTGGTGCCTGTGGCTCAAGCAGCTAAGGTGCCAGCCACATATACCAGGTTCGAATCCAGCCAGGACCCAACAACAGTGATGGCTGCAACCAAAAAATAGCTGGGCATTGGGGCAGGCGCCTGTAGTCCCAGCTACTTGGGAGGCAGAGGCAGGAGAATCGCTTGAGCCCAGGAGTTGGAGGTTGCTGTGAGTTGTGATGCAAGGGTACTCTACCCAAGGTGACAGCTTGAGGCTCTGTCTCAAAATAAATAAATAAATAAAAATGTTCATTCATTGATAGCTTGGCTTGGAAAAAAGTCTTGTAAGTTTCTGTCTGTAGGTTTTGAGTTTGTTTAAAGTGAGGGTACAGCTGTCTTGACCTCAAGCACTAAGGTCTTAGTGGATCAGCTCATACAGGACCTCTCACCAGAAGGCCCCTACTGTTAGAGTGGAAAACTCAGTAGGTACTCTGCAGAGAACAAGAGAAGAATTTCCCTAGACCAAGGTTAGGATATAAGAGTATAAATTTTATTTTATCCTCTTGGAGGGAGTGAGAGGAAAGAGAGTGGGGAAAGAGAAAAGCAACCCACCCATCCCAAGGAAAGAAAGGAAGAATGCCAGCCTGGTGGTCAGGTGGCTTGGTGAATTTTAAGTGAGGGGAAGAGAAAAAGGTAATTAATTGCAGCCAACTTCATAGGATATTGCAAATGTAAATGCTGTATCTTTTCCTCTCTCAAGGTTGAGGCTAGATCTTACAGGTGTTTCTGATTCTGAGGCCTGATGTTCGCACCCCCATTGTTTGCCTGGAGCTTTTCAGGAACCACTTGAGGCTATAGGAACAAATTCTAAAAGGCAGTGATCTGGTTAATGTAAGAAGAATTTACATTTCCTTTTTTTTTTTTGTGAGACAGAATCTCACCGTGGTGGCATCACAGCTCACAGCAACCTCAGACTCTTCACAGCTCACAGCAACCTCTAACTCCTGGGTTTAGGCAATTCTCTTGCCTCAGCCTCCCAAGTAGCTGGCACTACAGGCGCCTACCTCGATGCCCGGCTATTTTTTTTGTTGTTGTTGCAGTTTGGCCGGGGCTGGGTTTGAACCCACCACCCTCGGTATATGGGGCCGGTGCCCTACTCACTGAGCTACAGGCGCTGCCTACACCCAGCTATTTTTTGTTGCAGTTGTCATCGTTGTTTAGCAGGTCCCGGCCAGGTTCAAACCCTCCTGCCTCAGTGTATATAGCCAGCGCCCTAACCACTGAGCTACGAATGCTGAGCCTACATTTCCTTTTGGTCTGCTGTTCCCAGTGGTTTGTAAAAAGGGAACTTCACGGGGGAGCCTGCTCAGTAAGTCTCATGTGCAGAAAAAGCAGGTAGAGAGAGAGATTGATTTTAATACTTACTAAAAAAACTATGAGTTAATACTTTTTCTATCACATTGCTATAAAGACTGACCATCCTTACACCCTGCACTTGGTTTGATGGCCTGCTCTTGTTTTATTGATGTTCTTAATAATTTTGGGACATGAGTCCCTGCATTTTCATTTTGCATTTGGCCACATAAATTATATAGCTGGTCCTGCATACTGGAGTGTGTCCCTCTGACCTCTGTGGGTCCCAACTGGATTCACAACTATCTGTAATCCCCCTGAAAGCACCTGCAAAATTAGGTGGGTATATACTTATTTTTCTGGGGACCAAGTACATGGCTTTCATCAGACCCTCAGAAAAGTTCAGAACTATGGTTATTAATAATAACAACAGCCAACCTTTACCTGGTACATACTGTGTGCCCGGCCCTAATGACATTTAATGTTACCTTATGCTTCCCCAAATTTTAATTGGGTTTGGACAAGGCAGAGAAGAGTAGTTTACATTTCTTGCCTTTCTCATCCTCTCAACTCCTTTGTTCCCCAGCAAGAGAGAAGAGAAGAAAACCACCTACGGGGCTCCTCCTTCTCATCCTGTTCACAGGAACCTAAATCTGTGTCACTACTCCCTTTGTTAGGAGGGGAAGAGACCTCCCTCTACTTTGTCCTAATCTCTACTTCTGTTCCCACCACTACTCTTACTTTTCCCAAAGGTGGCTTCCTGTCTTCTTGCCAAGCTAGGGAGAGGTGATGAGGTAAATGGATAAAAGGCTCCTTTGTGTTGGGCTGACACAAGGTTGTCAGCACTAAGAAAGGCCTGTAGCCTGCTGAATAAGACTCTTGCAGACAGAATATGGGTACCACCAAGGTTGGCAGGGGCAGGTGTCCTCATGGTCTATATGGGAAGTCAAAGGGCCTATAGGAGCCTAGGTAGTACCAAGTAATGGGGGCTGATAAAGAGAAAAGGACTTGGCTCTTTCTCCTGATGCTGCTTCTCCTAACAGAGGAGCACAGCTACATTGGCATTCATGTCCGTTAATGTGCTTTATGTCCCACTGTTGCAGTTGCAGAATGTTGCATCCACTTATTTTACACATCTCATTTTGGAGTCGGAGCCTCATGAAAATGAGATGAAAACTCAAGCTGGTGGGCATAGTCCTGAGTTGCTGTGTAGGAGGGAAATTTATAACCTTGGGAATGTGTGGGTGAAGACAATACGTTGGATATACAGGATCCTCTAACTCTACCTTCAGTACTCTGAACTTTAGCAAACTCTGAAGTGTTAACTTCCTTCATGTGGGAATCCAGCTCCCCAGGGTAACACCGGATCGGGTCCTTTGGAGCGTGCCTCTTTTGTACTTCAGCAAACTGTTCTCATGGCCGCAGGTCTTGGTTCCTGCTTCTTATCAATCTGTTCTTCCATTTTTCATTTTTATTGTTCTGCTTCAGGCCTCCCTGACAGTGTGTCTCATTGTACCTGCCCTTTGGGAGTCTTTCTTACAACAAATGCTAGATTGTTCTCAATCCCTGGCTTCCTGGTATACTATCAGTTATAGTTGCTGATACTAACAGTGTATGTTTAGCTCAGCACTGACAAAAGACAAAAAAAAAACAAAAAAAAAAAAACCTGCAAACCAGAAACCATGGGAACTATTAGTTGTCCTAGAAGTTCCCCGTCCTAGTCAAACAGAACAATTTCGACAGGAATGCTGCCTTGGAAGATAACAGATCCTAAACCCCTCAGCTGTCTGTTGCCTTTACTTTGCCATTTGACTTTCCTTTCTCTCTTGCTTCCCTTCTAAGAAGCTTCCATGCACGTTCCTCCTGGCAAGGTGAAGGAAGGGGCACCTATTTTGTGTTGGGCATTCACTGCATTCAGTCCTCAAAATAACCTGTGAGACAAGTTGTAACATATTAAGGAGCAGACAGGAATTTATGAAAGTACATTTATGAAAGTGCTACTAAACCATAGGCGGGTCCTGCTCTTAACAACCATGTTAGAACCTCCCTTCCTACTGCTGTGGGACTGTCAGATTTCCAAGTCAGTTTCTGTCCCTAGGTTCTGAGATCCTCCAGGGCAAGGACTATGTCTCCAATGTACACATTAGGTACTCAACGAATGTCATTTTCTCTCCCTTTTCTTCCTCCACCATCACTAAACACAGGGTGGGATATGAGGTCAAATGAAGTGTTTTGCATTCTCTGTGGATATGTGTTAGTGTTTATGCACACTTGATTTCTTTTTTTTTCTTTCTGTTTTTTTTTTTTTTTTTGAGATAGAGTCTCACTACGTTGTCCTCGGTTGTGCCGGGGTGTCACAGCTCACAGCATCCTCAAACTCTGGCTTTAAGCAATTCTCTTGTCTCAGCCTCCAAAGTATCTGGGACCACAGGTACTGGCTACGATGCCTGGCTATTTTTTTTATTGTAGTTGTCATTGTAGTTTAGCAGGCCCAGGCTGGGTTCCAACCCGCCAGCCCCAGTGTACGGTATGTGGCTGGTGCCCTAACCACAGAGCTACGGGTGCCAAGCTGTGCACACTTGATTTCACTGAAGAATATTAACATATATGAATGATACAAAGCACTATGTGCACTAAGTGAACAATTGGATAGTGGAAGAAAGAAGATTAATTAGAGAAGAAATAGACATGGTAGAAATAGACCCCACGAAAGCAGTGGAATCTTGAACCTTGGAGAATGAATAAGATTCGGATGTTAATCTGTCCTTTCAAATCATAAGCAGGCTCCTATCCCTCTGCAGGATGATACTGGGTATGGGAAATCAGGTGGGGTAGGAATCAGGGTAAATAAATAAAAAATAGACTAGGGAAGGGTATTTGCAACTGAAGCTAGTACTATGTGGGAGAATTAAGAAACTAAGGGTCAGCGCTATCACATGAAGAACACTGTTTTTAAGAGACCAAGCAGTGGCAAGTACTGAACTTTCTTCTCCAAATAATTTTTTTTAGGCAAGATGAATGAAGGACGGATGCAGTTGTCAACCATCGATTAGTACCTCTTTTATTGTATTATTATTTTTTTAGAGACAAGGTCCCACTCTGTCACTGAGGTTGGAGCGCAGTGGCATGATGGTAGATCACTGCAGCTTCAAACTTTCAGGCTCAAGCTATCCTCTTGCCTCAGCCTCCCAAGTAGCTAGGACTATAGGCACACACCACCATGCCCAGCTAAATTTTTTTTTTTTTTCCCAGCTAATTTTTTTAAGAGATGGGGTCTCATTGTGTTGCCCAGACTGATCTTAAACTCCTAGGCTCAGGCAATCCTTCCATCTTGGCCTCCCAAAGTGCAGATGTAGAACAGATGTAAGCCACCATGCCTGGCCAGTATTTCTTTTAGATTTGCCTTCAGGAAAACTCCAGTCTTCTCAGGAAGAAAACCACATTTTAGTGTTAGAAGAACACAGCTTTTCCTGGAGATCTTCCAGCTTCAAATTAATGAATCTCACTTCTGAAGCTGTGAAGTCTTAACAAGTCACATAGGTCCTGAAAGGAAACACTCACACTGGAAAGGACAATGCTCAGTGCAAAGACCCACATGTGGTCAGCAGGCAGGGCTCAATCCACACTAATGAAGGCTTAAAGAAAGGGCACACTTTATTCGGTAAGGGAAGTTAGGACCTGGAACAACTGTTTTAATTCTCTCAGGATGTAGGCTCAATGCTGAAGCTAGAAGGATCATAAAGAACATGTAGTTTTAGTCCAGATGCCTAATGGTGAAGAAACTGGGACCCCAAGAGGTCACCCTGGCTCTTAGTGGTAGTGCTCAAATGGGGATCTTGACTCCAAGAACAGTGTTACAAACACATAGAGGTTTAAAGTGGGTGAAATGTCTGTACATACAAAGAGTATGTCTGGAAGGATTCACAGAACATCAGTAATTCTGTTTTTGCCTCTGAGAAGGAGAAATATGTGGCCAGGAAACAAGTGGGAGGGGGACTTAATATTCACTGAAAGACTTTTTTGTAACTTTGGAATTTTGTACCATCTATATGTTATCTAATCAAAAATAAATATTTTTAAGACTTCAGTGGAGTCCTAAGTACCTATTGCTTTTTTTCTTCATTGTCTCATATGTGTAAAACATGTTTTCCTAACTCAGCTATACCAGTATGTAAATTATTCCATGGGGGGTAAGGTTAAACACTTCAGAAGCAGCAATGCCAGTCGGTTACTACTTTGTGGCTAGAACAAGAAGAGCCTTGTAAACCTCAAGCCATTGCTATTTCAGAGTTCCAACTTCCTGCCAACTTTTACTGTGGCAGAATCTGGCAGGTTAAACCCCAAAGAAACAGCAATCAATTAGGAGCCAGTGATTTAATTCACTTCAGAGCAGAACATAGTCATTAACAAGCCTTGATGGAAAGGTCTCCAATAGTCAAAACGCCATCTGTTCCAAGACAACAGAAGATGCATAGGCAGGAATCTAATGTAATTCCCTAGTGAGCACCTTCAGCAGGCAGAATTCCTGCTAGGAAATGAACCTGGCTGCTTTTTGACCCCAAGGAACTGTTGCCCAGAAGAGGAGGTGAAATTGCCTTTCCAGAGGGCAGTGTAACGTGAAAGAGCTAACCACTGGCTGGAGCTTTCCTAAATACAGTATTATAAGAGAGGATAGTCAGTGACACATTCCATCGAGATTAATGCATGAATCTCATTAACAAGTTGAGGGAACCTTCCCAAGCTAGTTTTTCTATTTGATTTCAATTTTAAACTCCAGTTGATATGAAAAATTAGAATGTGGTATGTTAGTTTTGGAAAAGAAAATCATTATAATCCTGCTACATACTGTGCCGTAGGAAAATACTCATTTTTTTCATTGGGTATTAAGGTTCTACTGTGTGCTTAGAATTGTGGGGGATTCAGAGGAGAGGTTTACTCTTGTTCTCCTTTTAGTTATCTGCATATATTTACCTATTAATTTTATGTGCAAAAGTATTTTAGAGCTGGGCGTGGTGGTGTGTGCCTGTAGTCCCAGCTACTAAGGAGGCTGAGAAGGCAGGATCACTTCAGGTCAGGAATTCCAGGCAGCACAGAGCTGTGATAACACATGTAAATGAATAGCCACTGCTCTCCCATCATGGTAACCCTAGACTCCATCTCTACATTTAAAAAAAGTACTATTTTAGTGGCTATAAACCTCCCGAAGATCTTTCAAATGATGCCCCTGAAACAGTCTAATAACACTACCATTCTCTAAGTGCTTACTATGTGCCAGGCACTATGGTAAGTGCTTTGTATGAACGATTTCACTTAATTCTTCCATCAACCTCATAAGGTACTTAGGAAGAAATTAAGCCTTACAAAGGTTAAGTAATTTGTACTGGTTTACATGTGGTGGAGCAAGGATTCAAATCCAGGTTATTCATTCTAGCAGTATATGATGACTACCTATGTCCCAAGCATGAGAGTAGAGGATGTAACGCTGCCAGCCCCTGCTGTCTTGATTATGATTTGTAGAAGTCTTTTTGATTCCAAAGTCCATAGTTTTGGCAATGACAGTATACTACTTACCTGAATCTGTGCAATGGGGAGCATGTTTTCAAAGGCACTCTTAAGAGAAAACTGGCACCTGAATATGGCCAATGTCTTTCTCTGTACAATGTCTCCTTGTACTTACTAAAAATCAAATTTCTGTTGTATGCTCAGAAGATAAAGTCTGTGCCCTTAAGAAATATAAAAACCGGGGCGGCGCCTGTGGCTCAGTGAGTAGGGCGCCGGCCCCATATGCCGAGGGTGATGGGTTCAAACTCAGCCCCGGCCAAACTGCAATAAAAAAATAGCCGGGAGTTGTGACGGGCGCCTGTAGTCCCAGCTACTCGGGAGGCTGAGGCAAGAGAATTGCTTAAGCCCAGGAGCTGGAGGTTGCTGTGAGCTGTGTGATGCCACGGCACTCTACCAGAGGGCCATAAAGTGAGACTCTGTCTCTATTAAAAAAAAAAAAAAAAAAGAAAAGAAAGAAATATAAAAACCATTCTGGGGTGGAGGGGGAGTAATGGGTGGGGCCACATTTATGGTGCATCTTAGAATGGGTACAGGTGATTGCACTAATGTACACAGCTATGATTTAACAATGATAATAAAAAAAAGAATCGCTTAAGCCCAAGAGTTGGAGGTTGCTGTGAGCTGTGATGGCACAGCACTCTACTTAGGGCAACATGGTGAGGCTCTGTCTCAAATAAAATAAAATAAAGCTCGGCACCCGTAGCTCAGCGGTTAGGGCGCCAGCCACATACATTGGGGCTGGAAGGTTTGAACCCAGCCTGGGTCTGCCAAAAAACAGTGACAACTACAGCAAAAAAACAGCCAGGCACTGTGGCAGGCACCTGTAGTCCCAGCTACTTGGGAGGCTGAGGCAAGAGAATTCCTTAAGCCCAAGAGTTGAAGGTTGTTGTGAGCTATGATGCCATGGCACTCTGCCAAGGGCAACATAGTGAGACTCTGTCTCAAATAAGTAAATAAATAAATAAAATTTAAAAAATATATATAAAAACCATTCTGGAAGCACGGGCTTTGGTAATAGACCAGGGTTCTAACCCTAGCCAGGTCTTTTACTAGTTGCCCGACGTTTGGCAACTAACTTATCTCCTCTGAGCCTTAATTTCCCCGTCTGAAAAATGCTTATGTGTTTGCAAGGAGAACCAATTGAGATGATGAACCCCCCACATGGTACATTTTCAATAAAAGGTTACCGTTGTTATTAATACGATTAGGAAGCACAAGAAAACCTCAGGACCATGTCTTCGAAAGGCTTGTCAGCGCTTCTTGTACAATTTTGAAGTCTCTCTCTTAAAGGTGCACACTGTCTGATCCCTGTGTCTAGTTAAACGCGCTCAATAAATATTAGCAGAATCGTGAATGAACAACCAAAAGCAAGCTCGGTCTTTCTGAATTAAAACGTTCATTAGAGGTGAATATGAGTTACAAAAATAAATTTTTTAAAAAATCCTTCAAATGGGAAGGTCGTCCCTAAAACAACGTGAATACAATCCGGCTACTAATTAAGGTAATGTTCCCTTAGCCCCTTCAAGTTATAGCGAACTTGAACTGTATAATGGGCCCCTTCAAGTTATAGCGAACTTGAACTACAGGCCTCGCCGCGTAGTTTTGAAACCAAATCAAACGCTGGATAAGAAAGCCTTTATAAAAGCAACATCCTGGATGACAAAAACGAGATTGTGGCTGGGTATCAGAGACAGCTCACACCCACGCTGCAGTTGCAGGCGTCGAGCCCCGGCTCCGCCCTCTCTTCCTAGTTTTTCCCGGCAACCCGCCCCTCCGGCAACATGTGACAGGGGTGCCCTGCCGGGCCGAGGCCCTGATTGGCCGAGCTGCAGAGCGCCTCGCGATAGGCCCGAGGCCGGCGGGCCCCCGCCTCCCTCCTCCTCCTCGCCGCGGCCCACGTGAGGGGGGCGAGTCACGCGATTTCCGGGAACCCGTCAGGAAGGACATAAACAAAACAAACCCGAGGCAGCATGGAGAGGGGCCGTGGCCCCTGCAGCGGAACTGGACCCAGCCCCTGAGCCGCCTCTACACTCACAGGTGAGCACGGTTGCCTGCTGCCCAGAGCCCTTAGGGGTCTGGGCTGGGGGACGAGCCGAGCAGGGGGCGGAGGAGGGCCGCTGGCCTAGAAGGCAGCCGCGCTGGGGCCCTGGACCAGGCCGGCGCGGGGCGGGGACCAGGACCAGGGCCGCGTCTGGGGGCGCGCGGGCCGCGGGCCACCGCCTCTGGGTCACGGGGACTCCGTTCCCCTCCCCCACCCCTGCCCTGGGACGGTTATATAAAAGCGCGGGGCGGCGGTAGATGGGACCCACGGGCGGGTAGTAGGCTAGGCCAGGAATGGGCAGACCGGGTGTCCGCTTTGCCTGTCCGCCCGGCCCTTCCGCGCTGCTTCTGAGCCCCGGGCCGCGGCTGCCGGCAACCGGCCTGTCAGAGCAGCGAGCGGGTGGGAGGGGCCCAGGAGGGGAGGGGAGGCGAGGCTGGCGGGGGAGGAGGAGAGAGGGGCGTGTGAGGAAGGGCCGGGGCCGTGGAGGTTGGAGCCAGGCTGGCAGGAGACGAGGAGGCGCGAGCTGGCGGTGGGGGGGTTCCAGGCAGGGTGTCTGCGGGGTAGCAGCTCCCCCTTCCGTCCCCGCCCCAGAGGCGACAGGCGAGGGGGGCCTCCCTCTCGGGATTTGTTTATATGTCTTCTCAAAGCAGCTTGAAGCGGCTCGGAGGCGGATCCCTGAAGCTGAGTGGCAGGCTATACTGTCCAATGGAAAAGGCGGATGGAGGCTGCCGCACCAATGGGCGCGGGAGAGGCGGTGCCGTCGCGTCCCCAAAATGTTCGGCTGTGTCGGGGGTGGGCCAGGTGGGGCGGCCATGTTAGATGGGAGGGGATGTGTGGTGGTGGGTCACTGAGAGGGGAGGAGACAGGGCAAAGGGCGAGGGAGCCGGGCCCGGGTAGTGTCGGGTGTCGGAAGGCGAGTCGGATCAGACTGAGAAGTAGTTCGGGGGATCCTGACCCTCACCCGCCGCTTTCCTCACTCGAGCTGAGGAAGCAGGGAAGTACCGAGGGCAGTGAAGCCTCCCCTGGGGGTGGTTCCTGGGACCAGATGGAGCTCAGTCCCTGGACTCTCCCTTTCTCGACCCTACGCTCTTGGACAAACCTGGCCGCCAAACCCCGTAATCGTTTAACCCAAGAAAGCCAGCCTTTCTGTTTCTGAACTGGATTGAGCCTTAAGACTTCCTTAAGGAGGTACTTGGATAGCTAGCGGTCTGAATTTCTGCACTGGGCCTCAGATAGAGGCAGGCAGTGAGAGGGAAGTTTTGCTTTTTTGAATGTTGTAAAGGAAAGAGGACTTAGAAAAGCCAAGAAAGTTTGAAGACCGGGCGGAGTTTGCATTTTTTCATCAGATACCTTCTGCTACTCCTAGTCTTAGTAGTAATTTGCTCACATAAATTGTTAGCTCATATAAATCGACTTCATGAGAAAACTAAGCTTTGAGAAAATTATTTCAATTTGAAGGTTCTCTACGACGTTGTCTCTCTAATACCCTGCAGGTGAGAAGTAGGATCGAGGGCTGATTTACTTTTTAAAAAGCAGAGAATAAGACTTACATGTTAATCTCATCTGTAGTAAGCTGGTTGTGTTAACTTGATTGTACCTTTAAATATTTTTTTTTCCTATTCAGCAGAGTAGCTGGAAGATACATCAATGGGTATGAATAATTAGAAAACTATTTATTTTACATTAATTGCTTCGTGATTATTTTGGTATCATGGTTGCCTTGTTAAATGTTTAGGCTTGTAATAACATCAACTTGCAACCTGTGACTACATTGGTATCCTCAAAGATACCAGGTTATTGATGCATCTTTGGTTAAGTACTTAAGGGGTAGGAATGTGCCTTAGATATATTATGAAGGAGCTAATCAAGAGTTAGCTATATTTATTTAATAATTTGCATTATCTGCTATTTTGTTAACTGAAGAAAAAAAATTGGTAAATAACTTACTCATTTTTTATATTAGTTTGGTATGACTACTCACGGTTCTGTTAAAAATATAATCCCTGATTATTTAATGTTTGTTAGTGTCTAGTTTTTTTTTTTTTTTTTTTTGAGACAGAACCTCAAGCTGTCACCTGGGTAGAGTGCTGTGGCATCACAGCTCACAGCAACCTCCAGCTCCTGGGCTTAAGCGATTCTCTTGCCTCATCCTCCCTAGTAGCTGGACTACAGACACCCGCCACAAAGCCTAGCAATTTTTTGGTTGTAGTTGTCGTTGTTTGGCAGGCCAGGGCTGGATTCCAACCTGCCAGCTCTGGTGTATGTGGCTGGCGTCTTAGCCGCTTGAGCTACAGATGCCCAGCGTAGATTCTAGTTTTTAAGTGTAACTTTTTTTTTTTTTTGCTGTTTTTGGCCAGTGCTGGGTTTGAACCCACCACCTCAGGCATATGAGGTCGGCAACCCTAGCCCTTTGAGCCACAGGCGCCGCCCTTTTAAGTGTAACTTTTACAGTAAATAAAAAATAACTAATTTTTGGCTGGGCGCAGTGGCCCATGCCTGTAATCCCAGCATTTAGGAGACCAAGGCAGGTGGATTGCCTGAGCTCACAGGTTCAAGACTAGCCTGAGCCAGAGTGAGACCTGTCTCTTAAAAAGAAAAAAAAAAAATAGCTGTGTGTTGTAGTGGGTACCTGTAGTCCCAGCTACTAGGGAAGCTGAGGCAAGCGGATCACTTGAACCCACGAGTCTGAGGTTGCTGTGGACTAAGATGCCATGGCATTATATCAAGGGTGACCAAGTGCTTTGTCTCAAAAAAAGAAAAAGAAACTGACTTTTTTTTTGAGACAGGGCCTCAAGCTTTCGCCCTGGGTAAAGTGCTGTGGCATCACAGCTCACAGCAACCTCCAACTCCTGGGCTCAAGTGATTCTCCTGCCTTCGCCTCCCAAGTAGCTGGGACTACAGGTGGCCGCCACAACACCCGGCCATTTTTTAGTTGCAGCTGTGATTGTTGTTTGGCAGGCCTGGGCTGGATTCGAACCTGTGAGCTCAGGTGTATGTGGCTAGTGCCCTAGCTGCTTGAGCCACAGGCGCCACGCTGAAACTGGCTTTTTTTTTTTTTTTTTTTTTTTTACTAGTTCTCGTTTTATCAGACGATGTTGTGTTGCTTTCTTAACCCTAGCCCTGTACAATGCGTAGTTATAACAAAGAATGTACCTAAAATTAAAACAAAAACTTGTTTCATTGAAACCTAGAATATTTATTCAAGGCAGTTTTCATTGTTGCACTAGTTGATAAAGTCAGTTAGTATATTATATATTCTCTTAATCTAAGAATGGCAAATGGATTCCACAAAACTTACTTGGAATTCTTTCATCCCAATTGGTATTTAAGATTTGGGATTTTTAGACTAGGAAGCATAAGAGCATCTGGCTTCCAGGGGTGATTTTGGATACTCCACTTACATCTGATTCTGTCTGTCATGGCATGAAAACTAACTTTTGTAAAAACAGTGTCTGTTTAATTTACCTGTTGGATGTGTGTGTAGGATTAAAGGAATAACTAGAATGGTTCCTAATGATGATGAATTAAGTACAAATGGTAATGGGGTATAATGAGTTTGTATGTTGATTCTATTAATGTAGCACAGCTTTGTTTTGTTTTGTTTTTTCCTCGTGGCATCACACAGCTCACAGCAACCTCCAATTCCTGGGCTTAGGCAATTCTCTTGCTTCAGCCTCCTGAGTAGCTGGGACTACAGGTCCCACCACAATGCCTGGCTATTTTTTTGTTGTGGTTTGGCCAGGACCAGGTTTGAACCCACTGCCCTTCGTATATGGGGGCGATGCCCTACCCACTGAGCCACAGGTACTGTCCTGTAGCTCAGTTTTTAAAAGATTAAGAGACCTTAGCCATGAGTGGTGGCTTACACTTGTGATCCCCACACTTTGGGAGGCCAAGACCAGAGGATTGCTAGAGGCCGGGAACATGAGACCAGCCTGAGCAAGAGCAAGACCCTGTCTCTAAAAATAAAAAATACAAGCTGGGTGTGGTAGCTCACCTCTGTAACCCTAGCACTTTGGGAGGCCAAGGCGGGTGGATCACCCAAGCTCAGGAGTTCTAGAGCCGGAGGAGTAAAAGTTTTTCTATTAAAAAAAATACAAAAACTGGTCAGGGTGAGCCTGTAATCCTACCTCTCTGAGAGGCCAAGGCAGGTGAATTGCCTGAGCTCACAGGTTTGAGACCAGCCTGAGCCAGAGTGAGACCTCGACTCTGAAAATAGCTGGATGTTGTGGCAGGGTGCCTGTAGTCCCAGCTACTGGAGAGGCTGAGGCAAGAGAATCGCTTAAGCCCAAGAGGTTGAGGTTGCCGGGAGCTGTGATGCCATGGCACTATACTCAGGATGACAAAGTGAGACTCAATCTCCAAAAAAAAAAAAAAAGGAAAGAAACGAAAACCAGCAGGGGGTGGCACCTGTGGCTCAAAGGGGTAGGGCGCCAGTCCCGGATGCCGGAGGTGGCGGGTTCAAACCCAGCCCCAGCCAAACCCCACAAATAAATAAATAAATAAATAAATAAAATACACTTAAAAAAAAAAAAAAAAGAAAGAAAAACAGCAGGGCATAAATGGCAGGTGCCTGTAGTCTCAGCTACTTGAGAGGCTTGAGGGAAAAAGATTGTTTGAGCCCAGGAGTTTGAGGTTTCTATGAGCTATGATGCCATGGCACTTTATCCAGGGCCACAGAGTGAGACTCTGCCTCAAAATAAAAAGGAAAGAAAAAAAAGAAAAATTAGTCGGGCTTTGTGACAGATGCCTGTAGTCCCAGCTACTCAGGAGGCTAAGGCAAGGGGATCACTTGAGCCTAAGAGTTTGGACTTGAGCTATGGCACTCTACCCAGGGCAGAGAGTGACATTCTGTCTCAAAATAAGTAAATAAAATACAAAAATTAACTTGTGTATGGTCTCATATATTCACCTATCATCCCAACTACTGAGGAGGTTAAGGCAGGAGGATCATTTGAGCCAAGGAGTTTGAGGTTGCACTGAGTTCTGATGATCTGACTGTACTCTAACCTGGGCTCTAACTCTAAACTCTAAACTGTACTCTAATATTTTTATGAGAAATGTCTCATAAACAAAAAGTGGGAGAAGGCTCATGTGGCTCAAGCGCCTAAGGTGCCAGCCACATACACCTGAGCTGGCAGGTTTGAATCCAGCCTGGGCCACCAAACAATGACAGCTGCAACCAAAAAAATAGCCGAGCGTTGTGGTGGGCACCTGTGGTCCCAGCTACTTGGGAGGCGGAGGCAGGAGAATCGCTTAAGCCCAGGAGTTGGAGGTTGCTGTGAGCTGTGATGTTATGGTACTCTGCCCAGGGTGACAGCTTGAGGCTCTGTCTCAAAAAAAAAAGGGGGGGGGGGCAAGAGAAA
>CAUYPK010154492.1:0-49176 GCA_963574355.1 Loris lydekkerianus | reverse complement strand
AAATTATTTATGGATATATACATAAGCCAGAAGAAGCCTTGAAAGAGCACTCTTTCAACAAATCATCAAGTACCCCAAAGAAATACATCATTAAAACTGGTATTTCAGGGGCCACACTTACGATGCATCTTAGAATGGGTAAAGGCGAAATTTACTAAATGTAGAATACAAATGTCTACATACAATAACTAAGAAAATGCCATGAAGGCTACATTGAACAGTTTGATGAGAATATTTCAGATTGCATATGAAACCAGCACATTGTCCCCTTTGATTGCACTAATGTACACATCTATGATTTAACAATAATAAAAAAATTGGTATTTCATCAACAATTCTATTAGTTCCAATATGAAAATATCTGAATAATTCTATTGGCACTGAATATAAATTATTAGTATGAATTAAAATAAATCAGAATGTAAACAACTTACTTTATTTCCTTTAAGAATAAATGTCAACCATATTAACAATTTGAAAAATTAGATCTATTATGCCTAGAGGATGTCAAAGCTTAGAAAGGAGATAGAAAATAAAAAGCAGCAGGAAACCATATGGAGAGAGTCATATGCCTTATGATTCTAATGGTAGCTGCAAATCAGGTCACTCATCCCTCTATGGCCACACTAATTGGTCAAAAGCAACAGAGGCTTCACGAGCAATATTCATAAAAAAAACAGCCTACCCCTTCCTAAGCATTTTCAATTCAGATAGCAGACACCTGCTACCCATCAGTCTCTCACAAGTCCACTGGTGTCAACCCAGCACTACATTATTTGGTTTGTGCTTAGTTGTTACTATTTAAAAACAAAGTCTTCAGAGTATATGCTTGCACAAGTAAAGCATGTGTACACATGCAGCTATCTACAGCAAAAAACAAATTTGCAAAAATAGCTGTCTGAAAGACCACATCTTGTTCTATTAATATCCACATGCTGTAGTATTACATAACAATTTTTTCCAATTCTGTTATGCTAATATGCAAATAAATGAATTCAACCATAGCTAGGAGCTAAATGTACTAATCAGTATGGCCTTGTGTACCTCTAACTACAAAAGAATTTTATATGATATCTTTCTGTTCTGAAAATCCCATGATTCTCCATTATTAATAACTTTTAAATCCAGCTACTTGGTTTCTGGACTGTTAATATCTGAAATATCAACATCAGTAATTTTAGCACTCTCCATGAAGATACCTTACTATTAATTTCATAGTAATGTACTGAGAGTATTACTATACTCTATGAAATTCTATAATTATTTGACAGTTTCAAAACAATAACAAGGATAGATACTGTCAGAAACTGCCCACCTTAAAAAAATGTTACTCACTGTTACCTACTTTACCTTAAGGTATATAACTATAAATTTATATTTTGTTTTAAAAAAAAAAAAAGAAGAAGAAGAAGAAGAAACAAAAATGGAAAAAAAGCCCCCCTAAAATGATTTCTAATCCATCAAAGGAGCACAGAGAGGAAAAGGACAAACTCCCAGGTTGTGGACCAGACAGAGTCCTGGGCACAGTGGACAGGATTATGGCTATGGCTTCATGTTGATTAGGTACACACGGTTTGCATCCCAAGATTCAGCTACAAAAAGCCAAACTTTTCCAATTAAAAATCAGGTGTCTATTTTAGGACTGGTAGAAACTGCCAAAATTAAGGAGCCAGAATGGCTTGGGCAAGTAGGAGGAAAAAGGGAAAGCCAAAGTCACTCAGAGGATGGAGTGGGAGAGCATGATGGAACAGTTAAAAGCGTGGGCTTTCAAGACAGTCGAGCTTAATCTGCATGCTGGCTTTGCCTCTTATGAAGCTCTGTAACCTTGCTTGAAAATTCCCAAACTTTGTGGAATGGGTTTCTTTGTCTATAAAGAGAATGATGATGTCTCCTTGCAGGTTCTGTTGAGAGTTGCATGAGACAGTGCATACAATGTCTCAGTATCTCCTGCACCCAACCTTTGCATTGCAACAAAGGGCAGAATTTCTAACATTAAATGACAACATATGCTGAAGGATTAAAGATTCCACTCCTACAACTATGTCTATTAATACTCTAGATTCTTTATGTATCTTCTTTTTTATTAATTTTACAGAATTCCCAATGAATAACTTTTGACTAACCAATATTACTGACAATAAACATTTAAGTTAGTTCCTTAAAAATAAAAATTGAGCAAAAAGTGTAGATATCACTTAAAGAAACCAAATGGCAGAAAAGAGATCAAATGCCTTAATAAAAAATAACACTCTCTTACTATGCTTTCTAAATTTTGATAGCGAAACAAAAATCAAAAGAAATTTTCAAGGTCTATTCTTATTCCAGGGGCACAAAAGAGACAGATCATTTATATTAACATCTTATATAACAATTCTAGAACCAACCAAATTCCTGGCTTCAACTTTAAATAAAGGCATTTCTTTCCCTTTGTTTTCAAAATTATGTACATAAAGTAAATTTCTTCTTAGAAGCGCACAGCCCACTAAGTTTTATATTCCAGTTAAAACCAGCTGGAGTTAAGTCTAAATAACACCTTTATCAAACTCCTAAGTTCTGTTATTCTGGTCCACTTACTCATCCATTCACACATTTATTCAATACATACATACATGATTTCCACAAGACACTTGTCTAGATGTTTGCATAAACCCAGGGTGAATAAGATGCAGTTGCCTATGAGGCAGAAAAGAATGGAGAAAGTGGCAGAGAAATAATTTGTCTAATCAGGAGGTGATAAACTGAGGAAGACCTTAAAAGAAAAGGAAAGCATGCCAAGCTAAAAAAAGAGAGGTATGAAAATAAAGGCTATGTTTAAGCAGAGAGGGCAATTTTATGGGGCTCTAACATAGGCTGTAAGGGAGTTGGTAAGAAGAAGATTTTAAGTAGGGTGACCAATTCATTGTCATCCAAACTGGAATAAAGGATGTAAATCTGGATTGTCCTGGGCAAATCAATACATATGGGTGCTTGGCATGATTAAATTAGTATTCAACACCCTCTGATCACATAGCTGGGGCTATTTACACATGTACACAGTTGTACTGAGGTATCAGATTTAGAAAAACACCAATACAAATCATTCTTAAGAGCATCTATGGAACATGTTCTGAGAAATTTCTCTAGGCACAGTCTGCTTATTTCAAAAGACAAAACTTCCACAATGGGCATGGCAGGGTTAGTGACATCCAACTCAAAGAGAGTTAAAGGAGTCTGCTCATCTCAGTATAAAATCTAAATAAATAGAAACTAAAAATCAGAAAAATATACTAGGTAATGCTTACTAATTGCTTCAGTGTCACACATAATCTCATTTAATCTTCAAAATGACATTATGAGAGGGGATTTTAGAGACGGCACAATAAGACATACAAACTTCAGTATCTTGAAAGTAAGTTTCTTTCTGTTCTGGCCCATACAGAAAGTAAGTGGGGGAGCCAGAATCTAATCCAAACACCAAACTCCATACTCTCTGTTCTTCCTATCACGATTCTGCCTCCTGAGTAGTCCAGACATGTAACATGTGGCCTGGGTGCACCCCAGCTGAGATTATTAGCTAGAATACTTTTTACCTAATTATTCCTACCCTGTGCTGGTGGCCAGAGGGCCTTGCCACCTGCTCTGCTCTCTTACTCTGGAATGGGCAGGTGCCACATATCCTGCCAGCAGGCTGGACCGTTCTCATTATTGTTGCTGAAGCTCAATGCAATTAGTTACATATTTTAGGTACTCTAAAGCTAAGGAATTAATCTGACATAAAGAAAATAGGCATGACTAAAACTTCCCTGGTGGCTCCATGCCTAGTTGAGTTTGCATCACAACTGACACTGGTGTTACGCAAAACCCTCCCAGATTCACTTTTAATATCAGCAGAAAAAGCTAGTCAGGCAGGTAACAAACATGCAGTTTCAGACCCTGCATGGTGTAGTGGCCACTGGTAAAAATATCTGAATCCCACTAATTTTGGACAAAAAGGTAGTTTAAGGAATCCAGAGGTCGGGGAGATAGTAAATAATGGCATCCAAAACTTAATATTAATAAGGAATACAGCATCTATCTATTCTTGAACATCTAGGTATAAAGTCTGAAGAAAAACTGTGAATGCTCCTGCTTCATCTACATCTGCTTTTAAGCTGTACAGTATTGTCCTGTTTTGATGAATATTGAGGCATGGATAACTTCAGTCTAGTTTAGATGCCTTGCACAGCACACAGAACTCTAAAAGGAAGTGAACATATTCTGGGAGAGAGCATTTTAAGAAAATAACTTAAGAGGCTGATATCAGCAATTAATGAAGAATTTCCTGTCAGCTGCCTATTTGGATTTGGTGAAAAACAATGCAAATCAAATAAAACTATTTGGGAGAAAAGCTGGAAAAGAGAGAAAGAAAGGCAAAAGGGAGCAGGTAATTTTTAGGGTGTGAAAATTAATACATTCTGATTATCTTTGAAAAATGAACTCTGAATTGAGACAAAAGCAACCATGTTCTCTCTTTCAATAGCTATCTTGTATGGTCTAAAATGCATTAGTTCAAAGTAAAGTAGAAAGTTGCTGATTGGCCATTAGATTTTTCTGACCTAAATGATCCGGGCTGCCTATCTATCCAGACAAATTCACTATGTAATCCAATTATTGTCTGTTTAATATTTATGATATGCCCACAGGTTTGCTAGGCATGCAATTATCTTTGTTCCTCTCCCATTCAAAAAACAATTCTCAAATGCAAAGTTTTATCCTTTAAGATCTAATTCCAAAATGGTTATTGTGTGCTTGTTATCTGTGCAAAACTGTTAAATCCAAGCCAGCTTTTGCCTGCAAAGAGCCTAGTTTATTTAAACCAGGGACCATACACTATATCTTAATATATCTAAGTTTTTATTATTTTTGTTTAAATGTTTATAACAGTTGTGAAAAGCCTGCTTTCTCCATGTTAGAGAGCTAAGCATGAAGACATAAGCACATATTTTATTTTAGTATAAATATAGTAAAAGTGTTTCTCTTATACAACAAGATACTATGGTAATGACCTTCGTGATAAGAAAAACAAAGGCTGTCCTCCCAGACTACTGATCGCTGTGAAGCTGAAAGCCCTCGTCAAGCAGCCACAACAGGTGACTAAACAGCTGCCTGACTATATTATCTGTCAACTTTTTATGCCAGCAGAAAGAGATCTTTTTTTCTCTCCAACATCTCCTGCAAATCCAGTGTTTCAAACCATCAAGGCTACCTCAATTAGATCACAAATTTGAAATGCCACTGTAATTTGAGGGGCAGTAGAGTACAGCCTTACCCAAGGTACAGCCACTACTAGCTCTAGCACCTGCGCCAAGGGTTTAACCTCTCTGAACTCTGATATCCTCCAGTCTCTGTGGTTGGTGCAGGACCAAGTCAGAGAATTGTGGTAAGCACTGTTCACGTGTTTTGCACATAACGAGTGTTTAATAAATGGTAGCTACTGTTGGTGTTTCTAAACACCAAAATAATGCAATGCTTGTGTTTCATACTTATTGAAAAAGGACACAAGATCAATAGTTGCATGGTTGGGGGGTGAGGGAAAGGAGAAGACTACAAAAGTACCTGCTGAAATTTTTTTGCGGTGATGGAAATGCTGTGTATCTTGATTACGGTGGTGACTGTGTGACTGTATGTGTTTGTCAAAGCTCTTAGAACTGGATACCAACAAGAGTGAATTTTACTGTATGCAAATCATCAACCAAAGTATTTAACTAGTTCTGATTAAAATAAACCACTAAACTAACAGACATTTTAACTTCATTTATTTCTAAAATTAAAAAGAAATCTAAGGCCTAAAAAGCTGCTTCATATTTTTAGACAAGCTCTTGAATTCAAGGATTGAGCTATTTGTAAAAAATGGATGCCATCTGAACAATTAACCAAATTAACTATTTCAAAATAAAACATAGATTGTATTGAATAGTGTGATGAGATGAATTGTGGAAAGAGAAAATGAAAGTAATATTTTCATTTACTAGATTACTTAAGATAACAAACATAATAGCTTCTTCCCTAAAAATCCATTAATGAGCCTTTGTAAATAATCTCAAAAATATGTCATTATTTTCAATAAGCTAAAGAAAAGCAGCAAATTCTGGTGTTTATTTCCATGATTTATTTATAACGTTAAGGTATTTGTAAAAGGTTCTACAAGGCTGGTTACCCTGAATTTTCATCAACACTGTTAACACAAATAAGGAGCTCTTTTGGTATATATCTATGTATATATTTTGGCAGAAAATGTAGTTTTACAACAATTTCTTACTCAATACCATATTTACAAAACAGATAGAATACTAAAGAAATTATTTTAAATGAGAAATATAATTCAGGTCAGCCTACAATGTACTTCTGCATTAAGTCCTGCACTTCAGCAATAATCCCCTTTCTTTGCCCACCATATATCACATTTAGGTCATTATTTCTCCTCCTGACTTGGGGATCCCCACCTTAGAGATATGTCAACACTATAATGAAGATGAAAGTCCACCTCTACTCACAGACCACCTGACTGCATGCAAACAAACAAACAAAAAAGGAAACCAAGGAAAGATGTCACTATTGCTTTTTTTCACTTGGGCTTTTGCTTAAACATTTTATTCTTTTTTAACAAAAATGAAATATAATTTCTGCCATTCATGTGACAATAATATCTGTGCAATATTCATTGCTTTATGAAATTTGATGTTAAAGTAAAAAAACTTTTTCCATTGTCTTGATGCTGTAAGTTATGTCTTTAGAAAATAGCATACTAAATTTCTAAAATCTTGATGCTTCAAGGCATCAGTTCAAAAGGAAACATACCAAGTAGTTACCTGTTTAAATATAGTATTCTCTATTTCCTATAACCCAGGCTTGATCAATTTTCAATACTACTTCCATAACTTTTAAGAGTGTTTAAGAAAATCCAAGTTCTGGGTAGCGCCTGTGGCTCAGTGAGTAGGGTGCCAGCTCCATACACCGAGGGTGGCAAATTTGAACCCGGCTCCAGCCAAACTGCAACAAAAAGTAGGTGGGCGTTGTGTGACAGGTGCCTGTAGTCCCAGCTACTCCGGAGGCTAAGGCAAGAGAATCACCTAAGCCCAAGAACTGGAGGTTGCTGTGAGCTATGACACTCTACTGAGGGTGACATTATGAGAATCTGTCTCAAAAAAATAAAAAAAAGAAAATAAAATGCAAGTTCAAAACGGGCAAGAAAACGTAGAGTTAAGCCATCTTAAGAGCTTCAAGACAATGAACAAGAATAGGAGACTGGTAATAGTCTCCTGTTTTAGAAATTAACAGAACTCAAAGAAAACATGTACTTCCTCCATTCATTCAGTAACAGGTTTATCTAGCCCCTGCTATGCTCCTGGCATTTTGTATCTAGACATACAATGGTGAACAAGAAGCCAGTTTCCTTCATCAGAAAGATGAAAGTATCTTTAAAATTTATAGAATTCGATATAAGTGTCAAAGTCATTTCTAAAACCAGTGATTGCTGAACAACTATCATTTTTCCATGCACTTCTAGTAAAGCCATCAATGAAGAAATATCCAATGATAAGTTAGTAATGCCATAGATCAAAAATATTGACAAATCATCCTTCTTCCTTATCTCTCATAAATGGTAAATTAAAACAGATTCTGTTGTAATTCAGTAAGTTACACTATAAATCCCCACTATGAACACTAACAAAGTTTGATTTTTTTTTTTTTTTTTTTTTGAGGGCAAAGATAAGCCCTCAAAACAATGGATAGAAAGAGATTAAACTCAGGCTGGCTGGTATCTTCTCAGGAATTTTCATCTCAAATTTCATTAACAACACAATGAAAAATCACCACAAATGTTTGGTGGCAAATAAAACAGAAATGTCACATAACTGTCAATAGAATTGATTAGCATGCACAGTGGAAAGCAACTTCCCAAGAAACATAAGCTACAGAGTAGAAGAAAATGTCACTAAAAGCTAAGTCTGCAGCAAAGTTTAACTCTAAACTCAAGCAGTAGGTAGTTAATACACTTGATCCCTAAGCCCTTCAATTGTGCCCTTGCCCAGACAAAAACTGTGCAAACAGATGACAAAGTGAAATGCAGTTTCACAACTGCCTCTTACTTAGAGTAGCAAGGTGATATATTTCACTAGATTACTGCAGAAGTTGATAACACCATGAGACATTTTCACAGTACTTGACTTTTGCAGGTCCAATTAAATTTCAAATACCACCAGTGCCAACTTTCTTTACTGTGACATGTTCTGCCCTCTCTCCCACCAGTTATCAATCACAGGAAGGGTGGGTGCAGCCTGTCAACGTGTGCTTTGCTGCTCACTGTCCTGACAACCCCTTGATTTTCAGAAAGCCACATTTTCGTATTTGCTCTATACTTGAGCAAGCTGAATGAGGTAGTCTTGCCCTAAGGCTCTGCTCCTCTAAACTCATCAACTTTTTTTTTCACTTCATGTCATAAGAAATATTTTTACATCGTGGACGAAACACTAGAATGAAACCACCACAAACTCAAGATTTCCTAATATTACTTTGTGAGTTTAAAACCCACCAAACAATCACTGGCTTTCTCCTGCTACCTAACACTGTGCAAAAGATACCACAACCAAACCAAAAGAACTTCCACAAAACTGGAGGCCTGGCCACTGCAGCAAGGAAAAGATTAAATCGTATGGAACTGTCATCTCTCTGAGCTTTTGAGCCTAAGAAAGCGGAAATCTGCATTTATGTTCAGAAACCTACTCACTCCATTTCTCCTTGTGACTGACCGGAGACCATACGCCCTCAAAGTGTAACCATTTGCAAAAAGTAACCAGCCATACACAGATCAGAAGAAACCTATTAAATAATCTCTGTTCATCGCCTGGGATTTTTCGAAAACTATTTTCACATAATCCCCTTTTTAAAAAATACACTAGAAACCTTACAGAGTGTCTGTTACCAGACTAAGCTCCCACAGAAGAGCATGCCCACCCAGGCAGGTACAAGGCCCTAATTCCAGATCAATCCTGGAAGAGGTGACAGCCCCAAGTTCAACTGGCAATGTCTGAACACAGCTCCTGCACATCAGGAATCACCTCTCCATTCCTTCCAAATGCCATTTGCACCCAATCCCTGCTCAACCACCACAAGCACCCTGCACCAGTGGTTCCTATTAACAGTGGGCTCCCCTTCAACCCCTCCTTTCACCATCACTTCCTCCAGGAGGAAGCAGACCCAAAGGACGCCTGGGGTGGGCGATCTGCGCCCCTCTCACACCTACCTTGATGATGCTGCTCCGGCGGGGCAGGCCGCCAGGCTTGCTCTCCCGGGGGAGGGGACAGACGGCCGGGCTGGGGGTCGGGGCGAGCGCCACACTCCGGGGTCCCCTGGCGGGGCTGACCCGGGCTTCGTCCCCGGACACGCCGAGGCTGCAGTCTCCGTTGGAAACCCCGCCGCTGTCATAGCGCGCCCGCCCGTGGCCAAGGCGACCTCCCCCGCCGCCGCCGCCTTCGCTGGCTCCGGCTTTCAGGACGCCCTTGGCGCCGAGGGCCGGGCCCGGGGATGTGGGCAGGGCCCCGCCGGCGGCGCCCCCCCGGCCGCACTCCGCCATGGGCGCCCCGCGACCCGCCTGCACAAAGCCGCGTCCCCGCGTCCCCGCGTCCCCGCCGCCGCCTCGGGCCGCCGCGCGCGGCCCCTCCTCCTCTTCTCCTCCCGCCGCCGCCGCCTCGGCCGCTTCTTCCGCTTTTTTTTTTTTTTTTTTTTTTAATTTAGATGTGATGTTTGTTTCGGGCTCGACTTGCGCACGGTCAAAGTCGTGGCGGCAGAATTATCAGAAGATTCCTGCAGGGGAAAGAAGAGAGATAAGTCAGCTCGGGCGCCGGCAGAGCCCGGCTACTGGCACCTGGGGAAGGAAAACACGCCTCGACACACGCGCCGCTGCGGGCGCCAAAAATAACCCGCGCGGGCCGGGCGCCCACCCCGGGCAAGCCGGCGCCCACCTCAGGGGCTCGAGGCACCCACCCGAGGTAACGGGGCACCCACGTCAGGGGCTCCGGACGCTCTGTCCCAGAGCTCCGGACGACGCCCCCGGGGGTCGGAGCACCCACCAGACGGGAAAAGGGCGAGGGGAAGCGAGCGGCGCCCCGACGCTTTCTGGCCACGCGGAGGCGCCTCCGAGGGTCTCGCGGCTCCGGGCGGGCGGAGAGTGACGCCCGGGTCTCCCCGGACCCTCATTCCCCAGAGGCCGCCTCGTGCGGAGCCCTGTCACGTCCCCCCCGGGTCCCCTGCTGAGGCCCGCGGCGCCGGGAGGAAGCGCACGGTGGGCAGGGAGGGGCGGCCCTGACAGTCGCCGTGAGGCCCCGGGGCAGCCAGACCCACCCACCCCAGCCCGCGGCTGTCTCCTCCCGAGCTCGGCGCTGCCCCCTATAGGCGGCAGGGACCCTCCGGGCCGCCCCCTGACCCGCCGGGGCTCCCGCTCCAGGGTGCTGCCGTCGCGGCTGCAGTCACCGAGGGCGAATCACGCGGCCGCTGGGACTTCTCTGCCGAGTGGACGGCGACGGGCGGCCGCCGCAGGTCTGGCATACCCCCAGGTTCCCCAGAGCTGCCGCAGCTGCCAATCACCGCCCGGAGGCCCGACGGGCACCCCCGCGCTGGCCGCCTTGCCCGGATTGTGGGTCCTGTGGCTAGCAGAGATCGCTACGTCTCACTCTGCACCTCTCCCGGCGCGCGGAACTCGGTCGCCTCCCTCCCAGGTCGGGAAAAGGCCATGCGGACGCTCCCCGCTGGGCTTCACCAGTGGTCAGACCTATTTGACATACTGAAACCAACGCTGTTCCCTTGGGCTTCTAAACTGTGAATTGATTCAACTAGTTGCAAGGATGCTGGGGCAGTGGTGAAGTGAGAGGAGAGCCGTGGCAGGCGGGTTGTGAGGGGCAGAGGACACCGACAGAACCTCTTTCGTGTCCTCTGAGTCTTCCCGTGGAGATTTATCATCTCCCTCTCAGTGACCTTCCTGATCCCACCACCAGCGATGCCAGCTGGCCCTGCCTCCTGCGGGGCCCAGCCTAGCTCACTCAGGCTCAGCTACTGGGGCAGGATCTTGCTTGCATAGCTACAGCTGGTCCCTCCTCTCTCTGCTCTTCCCACACCCGCTTAAGGCAGAGTGACCAGCCTAAAAAAATCAACAATAATCGAGTCACTCCCCTGTGCAGATATCTCCCCACGGTCTCCATCCCTAGAGCAGACAGGACCCAAACTTCCTAGCATGGTACTTGAAGCCCCACCTAACTGTCCCCACCCACCTCTCCATCCCGTGATCCCTGGGCTCCATCCTCCTGCCCTTTCTAGCACCCCAGTTCTTCCCCAACTCCTGTGCTTCCTTTTCCAGGAATACACTCGCTGCAAGGGGCGAAGGAAAAACTGATAGTCCACAAGGGGGTGAAGTTAAAGACCTTGCTTTCATTAGCTGGTGTCCTAGCAAATTGCTAAGTAGCCTCTGAGGAAATGGGCTTGCATACATATACATACTCGCCCTTGCCCCTGAAGCAACATCAAATACTTTCATGTTATTCTTGGGGGCGTTTCAGACAAGCTTTTACACATCTCTTGCCAACCTGGGCCTACACACTAACAGAAATATTTTCACATCGATGAACAACAATGTTTTAATATTTTATTCAGTCTCATCTTTTTCCTAATTTTGTTTCAAAACAGGGTTGAGGTTTTTTTTTCCTGTCTTGTGATCGTTTTGCAGAAAAATATTCCCATAATCCAAATCAGGTTCTTAATTTGCCTCATCAAATTTATAGTCAAAATAGCCTGCAAGTATGCTTTAAGGAAGGAAAGGAAGAATGCTGGGGCCTTTGTTCTTAAAGTTCTCTAATTTTGCTATTTTGAATAAATACCAGGAAGTATCTCTGTCCTTTCTGTGTATCTAATCTTCACAGCATTTACTAATCACTAATAACATGCTATGACAACCATAGATCCTGCACCTCTTACCATGAATTTCACGAGTTGAGACATACTGAGGTTTAAACCTCCGTCATGCTTTTTATAGAACCACCATTTAATTCTCCAACACTCTACAAAATGAGCACCTATTCATCTCACTCTAGACTCCCAACAGGTCAAACTAGGGAGTTTCGTTGAAATAGACTTGGCATTTAAATTAAAACGTTTCCCAAAGCATCTTGGCAGACCTGTAACTGATGGTGCCAGAAGCCCAAGGCCTGTGCCAGCTTCCTTTTCAGCCCTATAAGTGTTTGTCTCACACAAGCCACTGGTCACACCCGGTGATGTTACTTACATCCATGCTTCTTCAGCAGTCAGCCAAACTGTGGGTACCATCTCTCAGACACGGTGATGGGAAGCATGTTCCTCTGACATGTGCAATTATTGGCTCCCAACAGGCTTTTAATAAGCTAAACTCAGAATTTTTTCATCACAAACAGTATAGTAAGCAATTGTTTCTACTCCTGCCTGTCTCTCTGCAGTTACTTAGTGATTGTTTTCCATTTCTCCTGTTCCATGAGCAATGTTATTGAAGAAATTGTAAATATTTCACCAAAATTGTTGCTGAAGTATCTTCACGGCATTGTAAAATTCATAGAAGTTAGAAAAGGAGCCAAAATACCATAGTCATTCCTCAGTAAATATTGTTAATGGTCCCTTCAGACTAATTTTCAGAGCAGGGCAATATGAGATGTGCAAGACAATAAGAGAATGTTCATTGTGGATAACTCCATGGTACTTAGGCCAATTTATTTATATACTAACTGTTAGGTTCTGGTGAGTAATTTATGATGTTTAAAGTCAATAGGTACCTTTAAATCTTTGTAAACCATGCCAGCAACACATAGATTTATTTCTTTTAAGTTTTCTTCACATTTCAGTCCATATCAGCTTTTAATCTTTGTTGCTTTTCACCGAACTGTCTTCTATTTATTTGCATCATTAATCTGATACCTAGAACTTGAGCTATTCAGGCTCCCTGGTCCGTAATAACCTTCCTTCAGCATCCCAAAATAACAATGACACTGTTTACTGATTTCTTCCCGTCATTTATACCCTTGTAGGTTATGAATTCATATCTAGTTTCCAGTTCACAGGCTCTAATATTACAACTCTTCAAATTTTTCTGACTCACTGAGCACTTGGCCTTCAGATTATTTTCTTCTTCAGTGTATTATAACAATTTTCATTTCCCCAACCTCAATCTCATTTTAATTCCTGTATTTCTCTGAAGATTCACTTCAACCTGTGAGCCTTCATATTCAACTGCTCTCCATATGCTTAATGTGAGAGCTAACTAGAGCAGAAAGTAAAAGACCAAAATGCTTTAAGGCAATAGCAAATTATATCAATGTATGGGTCCACAATGGCTACCTGTCTGCTTCGTGAATCAATCTGAGGTGTTGATTTTAATCTATTATACTCTATGGCTAGAGTTACATTTATCTTATCATGATCCTCAACAACAAGCACTATGTAATGATTGCCTTTCTTCCTGAGCACTAATGTGGCAAGTTAGACCTGATAAAAGCTTTCATTTATTTATTATTATTCTTTGACTCTAAAGATCCTTCACCCATTTTCTTTGGATCTATCTTCTACAAGTGTATATGACTGCCAAGAAGTTGGGCACTCAGGGAATTACATTGATGCTTTTCAGCCATTGAGGAACTACTTTGAGGATCCATTAAGTTTTCAGTGGCTGTTGAGTTAGGTAGCATTTTTAGGGACTGTCTTAATTACTAGGGTTTTCATAAGTTCATTCTATCAGCAAAAGCAACAATATGATAAACTAAGATGATTCCCTTAAAAAAACTGTTGCTTATTATACTGCTTTTTAAAATTCTCTCTCATGTGTTTGGTTGGATTTCTACCATTATTACAGGAGTTACTGCAAAGTCAAATGCCTCTTGGCGTCAAGGTAGGTAATATAAAGAGTGAAACTAGGGGATTTGTTTCATAATAGCATTATAATTTATAGTCTCTCAACAGTGACAAATTTTGCATATCGAATACAAAGCAATACTCTTCCTGTTTCATCTCTGATTTTCTAATATTGATAGGGCCTTAGTACAAGAAATATCTCACCTTCCTCTGAACTCTAAAAAAAGAATGAACATACCAATAAATAGCAACTGACACAACTCAGTGAGGTGTAGGGTGGCAGTATGGAGTGGTGGGGACTCAGGTAAGCTGGTGAGAAACCATATTGCTGCCGTGAGGGAATGTGGGCCCAGTGCTGCCAGAGTCATCTTATTTGTCCAGAGAAGCCAGAAATGTGGAATATAAAACTTGCTGTTTTGTTAGTTCATCGCTTAAGAGAAGGACATCCACAAAATGAAGTCTTCAATATTGGTCTTTATAAGGTCTGCAGAAAGGCCTTTTTTCCCCTGTCCATCTCCAAACTGCATGATAAGAAAGGTTTGGCAAATGGCTTCTAAACTTTGCATTTCTTTGGGGCTCATTGTCAAGGATAGATTTATTTTCATGATTGTATGAAGTCAAATAATAGCCATATCATTTCGTACATCCCATTGAGGTTAGTCTTAGACAGGTAGGGTAGGGTGTGAGTTAAGAATAGGTGGAATGGAGGAAGACTAGACTTATTGTTCCCAACTTACTTCCATTCATCTACCCACTCCTGCATCCTAACCCCACAAATATTTTACCTGTGGAATCTGAAACTCAGAAACAAATTATCAATCCCATTCCCTTACATCCTCCAAAACCACCTGCCAGTCTTAGCAACACTCATACGTCCTCTACCCTATCTCATCCTCTGAGTCCATCAGCACTCCTGTCTATACTCTTTCCTATTCAGTCAGGCCCTGTCACCAAGACTTTCAACCACATTATCTATCACCAACATCCTAAACCTTTATGTTCTTGTCCTTCTGTCCTGCTCATCTTGCCAATCTGCAGCTTCATCTTAATCCAATCATGGCTTTCTCTATGCATGTCTCTAGGCTGCCAATCTGCTGGAGAAAAAAATCTAATATACAGGCTCTATTACAAGCTCATGATTTCTTCAGTGGGGCCTTTGGTACTGTTAGGCAATATTTTACCTTTTGCTGATTGGCATAAATCTCCATTCTCCAGACTTACTGTCCAGATCCCAACTGAAAACTGTACTAGGGTTCTGCTTTACACAGACAATAAAATGCACCAAGAAATAAACTTATTTAACTCATCCTCCATCCCACCTATCCTTACCTCACACCCTACCCAAGCTGTCTAAGACTAACCTCAAAACAGAAACCATTTACATATGTCTTATGCAATTAATGGCCTCTTAGGTTCTGAGGTGATTGACTTTTTGAGACCAAAGAGTTGTGTTATCCTCCAATCAATAGAAGATGGAGTGAAATCTTCCCTGGAGGAGTGGCTAGTCCCAGCATCAATCATACAAGGACAGGAAGGAGTCAGGGGCTTGGAAGGCAGCCTGAGACCACTTTCTCTGAGATCTAGTGTCTCAAGTCTTCGTGGGAGCTCCAAAGCAGTGAGAAGAATAAGGCTTCCAGGCTCCAGAAGGAGGAGAAGTTGCCTTCATCAGAAACCACATAAGGCTGGACCTGTGCTCTGGAGACGGGTTAGTGTGTGATCAGTTTAAATTTGCTCTTTATGGAGTAATTCTCGCAAGCCATTAGTAAAGGGGATTAGGTAGTAATAGCTGCTCTGAGCTGTACCATCATGGATAAAGGGATGGTCTGTGAAAGGAAGAGGAACTCCTTCTCCCACTTCCAAGCCAGTGTAATGGCTACAGCAGAGAAAAGTAAGTCCCTGAGTTAGAGAGGCAAGTGGTGAGGAGAGCAGACCAACCTCACAGGAAGCTTCTCTCCTTGTAAATCTTAGGAACTGTTGGGGGGGAGGAGGTCCTTCTATCTTTTCCTGCCTTGCTCTGTCACTCCTCTTGGTCTGCTTCTCCATTAGCTATTTTCCTTTCTCACATAATATATTCTAGACATCCTTTCTTAAAAATTTTTCAACACTTTCCTTCTCAAGCTATACCTTCTCACTCTCCTTGCCTTCACACCAACATTTCTACTTAAAAAATAATCTTTTCTCTCTGATTCTCCTCACTGTTTCCTTGCCAGCCTATTGTAATTGGTTTCCATTCCCTTCTACTGAAATTACCATCCCAGAGGGCACTGCTGATATCCTTCTTAACTAACTCAATGGCCACTTTTTAGCCTTTATCATTCCTGACTCTGAGGAAACAGTTGATATATTATTTTCTTATATTATTGAAACACTCTCTTCTTTGTCTGAGATTCTTGGCCTTGTCATACCTCAGGAATCTGAAATTCAAGACACCTTAGTTTTAATCTATTGAATCTATTCTCCATACATCTGTTTTCTTGTACTCCACATTTATTTTGGTGGTATTCTACCCACACAGTAGACCAAACAAAGAACTCAGGATCAGCCTTGACTCCCTGGGCCTCCTGCTCCAGGTAACTATTAAGGCATTGCCAGTCAACCTAGAAATGTCTCTTTGGCCTATTCCTACCAGCATGACCTGCTTTACTGTCCCATCACACATTGCTTGGACTTTTGCAGTTTCCTCCTAACTCTGCCTGCCTCTATTCCCAGCTTCAGTCTGTTTCTCAAACTGCCACCAGAATTGTCCTGGGACAATTGTTGCTTGACCTAAAAGTGCCTCCTATAGATCCACTTTAAGACAAACTTAATTCTCCTTAGAAGACACAAAAGGCCATCACAACAGGCCCACAGTTTCCTTCCTAGCTACTTAGTATGCTCCCTACATGCTGGTCACCCCGTTCTAGTTCCCTAAAAAGGCCATGTGCTCTCACTGTATGTGTACTTGTCTATGGCATTCCCTAGGTTTAGAATCCCGTTTCCCTCTCCATTGGGAGAACTTAGAGGCATCCTTCAAGAAAACACAAATGCTTCCTCCTTTGATAAGATGTTCCTGACTCCAGAAAATGTAATTAATTATTCCTCTAGGCTCTTAAAGTACTTAGTACATAGCTCTATAGTGGCCCTCATGATAATATGTTACAATTATTTATTTATGAGTCTTTTCCCCATATGAGCTTGGGTTCAGCAAAGTGTAACTTATACATCTTTCTCCATACTAAGTGAGCTCATCCAAGTTTGACACTACATAGGACTCATTTTTAAACTCTGTACCAGTCCTGGGCCTTCCATAAATTTGTTGATTTTAATTAATAAGCCTGTTTTAAGATCCATCTTAGTGCTTCATAAGCTTATAAAACCCTCTCTTATTCTATAAGTCCTCTTTCTTTGGATAGGCTGAATATGTTTTATTTTGTGCCTTCCAACTTTTCTTCTAATTTTTCCTTATTAAATGATACAAATAAATTCTTTCATGTAGCTAGCATTTGTGAAGTTTATTTGTCCTTTGTGAAAAGGACTGTATTTGATGCTGTGGATAGATGGTGACCTGGAGTTTGGGGTAGGAGAGGAGCTTATTTTTCATTGTGTGTGTGTATTATAATCCTGATTTTAAAAGCGGTTAAAAAATAATCAATTAAGGGAGCAGTCCCAGGCCTGCCATGGGTTAGTAAAAATTCTGACCTAGCTCGGAGTGGTAGGATGTAGCAAACCTTACCGGACAAAAAATATCACCCCTCTAGCTTGGCGTAATGCCCCACTCCTTTTCTTAATTAGTTGGAAATTCCCACCATGAACAATACACAGCACAAAAGAGGACAGAATCTCCAGAAGGCTGTTGTTAAAATGTACAAATTACCTGGCAAAAGGATGCTTCCCTAGACAGCTCCCACTTGCATATTAGCAAAAAATTAACCAAATATCCCCTGTCCTTTCTGGCAGCAGCACATGGAGCCCAGGTGAGAGAGAAAAGACAAGTTAATCTTGCTACCCAGAAGGGGGCAGGTCAAGGTCAGAATACTTCCCCTCAATCCTCCTCTCCCATTAAAAAACCACCTTAAAGAGGGTCTTGGGGCAAGTGAAGAGAGTTGAGAGCCACCTTGTGGTCTTTATAATCTGTCTGAATGTCTTCCTGGGGAAAGAGAAACACCCAAGAAGGGTCAGAGGAGAGCACCAAGTCCTGAGGGAAGTTAGGCCTTGCAGGAGGTGACCCAGCTGGCTTTCTGAAGAGGGGTCAGAGGGCATTTTTAGGAAGCTGGACAGCACAAGCTAATATACATCCAAGTTCCACTGCTCATCACCAGTTCCTGTGCAGACATTTCTTGCATTACTAAACATTAGTTAAGACATAATGTCGAGGGAGCCTTAAATGATCTTTTACAATCACGTGATCATATAAACAGAGGATCTTGAGCTGGACTGGGGCTAGAAGGAGACCAGCAGGAAGTGGACAAACCATGGCCACAGGGATTTTAGGCTCCACAGAAAGGAAATCTTCCTTGCTCTGTCATCAGGCACTGATAAGCATTACCAAGAGGCCTTGGAATTTCCTTTTCACAAAAGCCTTAAGAAAAGGGTAGAGGATTATCCACCCAGATGGTGAGAGCAATTCCAGCCTGAAGGCAAAAGCTTCTGATGAATGATTCCCTTTGACTTGCTGATTTTGGGGTGTTTAATCACAAATTTTTAAAACCCTTTTTTGAGATGAAACTAGATGTTGAATTTTTTCCCCCAGTTCTTCTTAGCCTTTATTTCAGAGGAATTTACTATTTGGTGTGATGTAATAAAATGTTTTGGCCCTCCTCCAAACACACGTTACACGTTCTCACCAGGGTGTTCAATTGCCCATCATTTGCTGTCTTGAAATTGAATACCTTTGTAATCATATGTTCTTGTAGTTTGAGTCCAAGTGTTTCACATGATTGGTCCACTTTTCCCACCTTTTAAGTTAGGTTCCCTGGTTTCTCTTTATCATTGAACCAAAGATCTCAGGACATTCTCTACTCTAGATAGATTTTCCATTAAGTGAATTACAAAATGGCTCTTTCCTAACATGGTAATTTCTTTGATGCTCTACTCTCAACTATTTGTAACAGGGGCAATTAAAGTGTCTGGTGGAGTATGATGTTAATGCAGTCAGATAGAGTACATGGTGTAATTTAAAATCACCTTCAATCTCCAGTTCTGATAATGGGTATGTTGGGGTTTTAACTCTATGTTGTATCTAAAATAAAGTTTATGGCTTTTTTAAATTACCAAATTCTCCAGTGTCAAACTTAGCCTTACTGCCTCCACACTTTGTATTGTTGTTTTATCCATCTGTCGCTCTATAAAGACCTTACTAGTCTACACTGGCATTTATTTTGGCCATACAAATGATCCCAACCATCTCTGCTCTGCCTCTCTTTTCTTTTTAAACACCCAGCTTAAACTTTAAGTCCTTCATAAGCTGTGGTGTGTAAACATTTCATTCCAATACTCTACTGTCCTCACTTTTACTTATAGGGAAATTCCAACCTTCTGCTTAATTTTCGATCTTAAGCAGCCTGGCTGTGTAACTCAGGCCCAGACTCAAGATGCTATGGCTGGGAAGGTGGATCAGTAGCACCTTTGCCATTTGGTCAATGCTTGGCATAGGACAAATCCTTTAAACCTTGAAGACTTCATTTTCTTCCTTGGTCACATAAAAAATGATGATCTGTCTACTGACCTGCTTCCCAGAGTGGATACAGACCAACATTTGCAAACTTTTAAGAATGGTATAAATGCTGTTTGAAAAGATAGCAACTTGAGCTCATAAATCATTTGCCCTAAATGTCCGGTAGACCCACAGGGTATCTCTGGCTTACATAGGAAGTATCAGCTTCATCTCTATTTAGTGTATTTTCCTTGTCACTGGTCCCATTAAAAGTGAGTTTGGGGTCCAATAAATATACTACAATAAAAACTTCCATGCACCCAAATTCCAAAGCCCCAGTTGATGACCCTCTTATTTTCATTTTGAATATAATAAAATATCTGTTCAATCATGGAATATGGATATCTGTTAGAACATACAGACTAGATTCCCCTTGTGGTGCTATTGACAACTGATTCCTTTGTATTATATTGGCAGGCATGGGGATTATTTGCACACCCACTCACCCCTCAGCACACAGCATGTTATAAAACCCTTTTAGTCCTCTTAAATACAGACTGATAATTCTGAAGAGGAAAAGAACATAAAACATCAAGAGTATAGAACCTAAATTTTGATCTCATAATGAAAGGGGAAGGGAAAGGGGGGCACTGGCAGGGCAAGCAGAGACTCTGATAGGGAAAACCATTCACTAATCCAGAAAGGTGGTTAAATAATACAGTTCACAGGTTGGAATAGACCCAATTAAAGTGGTTAGGGCTTTCCTTATGTGTGGCCGCCTTGAGAGCCCTGCTTGTTTCTGGCACAAATGGAATCAGGCAGCAGGAACCAAATGTTTACTCATTTGTTTCCATGGGCAGGTCCATTTACAGTAATTTCACCTCTCAGGAGGAGACATGGAGGAGTTGCTGGTAAGGAAGGCATCTCAGAGGTGGCTTCACATCCCTGTTTAGGCCTGAACACTGGCTCTTCAAAGGGGAGCACACAGGGACCTTGGCGTGGGCCTGCTTCGAAACCCAGCCTTTATGACCTATTTCATTAAGACTCTGTTTCCAGGATGTGGAAGTGAGATTCCTGTGAGTATAATGTAAGCCTTCAATAGCAGCTGTACTCAAAAAGAGGTCAATTTGAGGATAGAGGAGTGAAGACAAGGACACTAGGGTCTGTAAGTGATAACAAAGCCTGCTCATCTCCTTCTGAACCAACAACCTCCCTAGGAAGTGAGAGGGAAAGAGGAATGCCGTCGTGAGACCAGGAAGGGGGCAGGTTGCACATACTTGTTTCCATGTTAGAGACGAGGCACAGAGACACAACCAGTTCCATAGTTTTCCCAGGGCCAAGGATGGCTCCAAAGTTTATTAACTTAACCTCTAAGCAACACTGGCATGGGGGGAGTGAAAATGCTTTTGAAAGTCTAACCTCAAAGGAATGGGTAGCTATGAGAACATATCTATATGTCTTATTACTATATTTTCGGCAGCTCAGGACCCAATTCACTCATCCTGGTCAGCTATTCCTTTGCCACACAGGCTTAGAGAATTCCACCTGACCAAACCCTTCCATCCATCTCCATCCCCTGCTTCCCTTACTGAGGTCACAATATGAAGAAATTGTGTATTCAAATAGGGTCACCATCTTGGACTACCCTTGAGAGTTGGCCATGCACCCTGGTGGAGAATCATGAGTGCTCATTATGCACCAAGTACTATTTCAAGAGCTTTTATGCTTCATCTCCCTTAACCCTCACAGAATCTCTGATAAATAGCTGTTATTTTCTCCATTTTACAGATAGGTGAAGTAATGAGGCTCAGAAAGGTGAGGTGACTTGCCTGAGGTCAAATCATAATTAAGAGACAAGCCTGTCTCAAATTCAAGGAGTCAAGGATACTCCTTTGTGTTTTAGTCCTGTCCTGCACTGTGAGCAAGAAGGCTTCAAGAGAGCTAAACTACCTTGTTCACGCTTCAAGAGAAGGGCCATGTTTGAAGGAAAGTTGGGCCTCCAAGATGATGGGAGTCTATGGCTAAGGCGGAGAGGAGTACAGAAGAAAAGTCATAAGCTGTAACTCCCAAATGTACAGGAGCAAGCCCAGTTCTCTGTATGTTAAGAGGCTGGGAAAGATGAGGATTCTTGGGTAGTAGGAGGGAGACGGGGGCACAGCTGACTTTTGCTCCTGCTGCTATTTTAGGCAAAAACCCAGATGGGGCTTGAGATGAGTTTTATCTGTCGGACACCTGATCTGAAGCTCTTCTGGAAGCATAGTAGTCCCCTCTTATCTTTGGAGGATATGTTCCAAAATCCCTAGTAGATGCCTGAAACTGCAGATAGTACTCTATATGTATTATGGGGTTTTTTGATCTGATAACTGAGAAGGCTACTAAGTGACTAATAACTGGGTGGCATATACAGCATGGAAACACTGAACAAAGGGATCATTCATGTCCTGGGCTGGATTTCATCACAATGCTCAGAATGACATGAAATTTAAAACTTAACAAATTATTTATTTCTGAAAATTTTCATTAAATATTTGCAGGTCAGAGTTGACCATGTGTGGCTGAAACTGGATAAAGTGAAACCTTGGATAAGGGAGGACTGCCGTAAAGGACATTAGGTGAAGGAGACACAAGGAGAGAACTCATAGCACTGACTTCACTGGGGATTAACTAACCAGAGACCTTCCTCAAAGCTGGCTAGAAGAGGATCTCATGTAGATGATGGAATGACTTATCTAGAGAAGCAAACAAATGCCCAATCAGCCTGTGGTAAAAATGAGTTCATCAAAGTCACAGACTATAAGGAACAAGCAGGATCAGCAATAAAATTTGTGAAGCCCTTTTGCAAAATGAAAGTACAGAGCCTCTTGTTAGGAAATTAAGAATTTCAAGACAGTGACAACAGAGCATTAAACCAAGTTTTGAGAGCAAGGCTCTGTGACTGCATGAGCCTTATATTCTTAAAGCCGTCCTTAATCAAGGTAAATCTAAAAGAAGCTGGCCAAGCACAAGAAGAAAGTCATAGAAATGCAACTATAATTACAGACCTCAGTATTAAAGGTATATGGCAGAATCTGTGGACAGATAGAAGAGAAACTACACAGCTGAAAAACATTAGGAATAATGCAGAAAAATGAATGGACACATGTAAAGTATGAAAGTATAGAACAAGGAATTATAAAGATTCTCTCAAACTATACAAATTAATCATATACTAAAACAGAAAAAGGCACCTGAGTTAATGCAAGAAACAAGAGCATGAAAGCTATGAAATCATATTCCTACACCACAAGAATACAATTATACTTAAATAGGAAAATGAGAATTCCATGGAAACAAATTATATGGGAATAAAAATTCAAAATACCATTTTAATTTATGTAAAGAAAAGCTATAGTAACAAAATATTTTAAATAGAATGAGATGATAGCAAAATTGTACTAAAAAGGAAATTTATCTCTCTAAATATATATTAATAAGAAAGTGAGAATAGAAATGTATGAATCAATTTTGTAGAACTCTGAAATGGAATAACACAATGAACAAAAACAAAGTAGAAACATAAAAATACAACAGAAAATTTAAAAATAAAGAACAGAAATAAACCAATAATAGCTTGCATTTTGACAAAATGGACAAAATGAATAATCTATTCACCAATGGAAAAGAAATCACAAATTAATGTAATCAAGGAAATGATAATTAAAATAGCATAGATTTTGCTAAGTGTTGAAGATCATTGTTCTTAGTTCTAAGTGTATGGCTAATTGATTTAATAATCATGTTTGTGTGATTTCTCACAAACAGGTAATAAAAAACATATGCCACAAAAAATAAAAAATGTTATTAATTCCTGATGTGTAAATAAATAAGCAAAGTTAGATATTATGACCCTACTAAGCTTTTAAAGAATAAATTACTCCTTATATTGCTTAAATTGCTGCCCCAAATATTTTTTAAAGACGTTATGCTTACTTAGGGAACAAAATTTCCAAAGTAAATTTGCGTGAGCATCAAACTTGTCAAGGGTAGGCAATCTTCATTAATGAAAAAAAGATGCAAAGCCTTTGGCAAATTTTAGCAATCAAAATGTAACAGGTAAAAAAAAATTGTACACTATGAAAAAAGCAAAATTTATTCCAAGAATGTAAGGTTAATATATTATAGTAAAATGTTTAATAGAATTATTCATAAAAAATAAGCATAATAAGCACAGTAGATTACTGCCTTAATATAATAAAGCACAGACATTTTAACACTAAAAGCCAAATACAAATACTAGCACGATGAATTCAAGCAGAAAACAAAACCATACAGAAACACAAGGAAGAACGAAATTTAAAATTCTGTGTTTAGCAATTTAATACAGATAGCTACATCTGGAAACTAGAAAGAAAAGATTAGAAGGTTTAAAAGAGTCACAGAATTCAGTGTTGCTTCTGTATACTGATGACACACTAGTAGGAAATATAGAGTCCCTTTAAAACAATGAAGAAAGTTAGTCAACTCAGCATAGATTGCCTTAAAAAATTATGAAAATAAAGAAATACATAAAAAATAAAATAGAAATCAGGCATTTGGAAAGCCTAAAATTAGTCAATATGATCATATTTTTAAGTAAATAAAAATATTTAATCATTTGACATCAAGTTTCTATAATATACAGAACTTTATATACATTGATGTATCATCTGGATACGTAAGAAATTAATAATACCAAAAATCATTTTAAAGATGTGATTGTACTCATCTTATATTTCAAGTATATTTTAAATTATTAAAATAATTAACAAAAAATAGGAATTAGGTTTAGACAATCAGGGGAAAAATAATTAATTGAATAGATATCCTCCCCCCAAAATTAGGCATTAGATCAGTGCTTCCCAAAATAAATGGAATGTTAGCCATACATATAATTTTAAATTCTCTAGTAGTATCCAGCCATGTACTATGAAAAATAGAGACATACAAGGGTGGGTACTTTCCAGACAGCCCTCATACACATAAATACCTCTAAAGAAAAAAAATCAGTACAAGTATTATCATCGTAACGTTATTAATAATATCAATACATTGGAAACATCCAAATGTCACTAAGTAGAGGTCAAGCAAAGAAAATACTGTAGTGTGAAATCAACAAAATAAAATTTTCTGTAACAAGGCCGTAATATTGTCAATACACATACTCAAAAAAGACTGTTAAATTGCATAAAGTGAACAACAGCCAAATAAAATAATATGTAATATGCCTTAGAACTATACGAAAAAGCATTTTTGTTCTGTGAAGAATGCAATATTAATAGTTCCATAAGAATATAATGTATAATACTATCATATTATGTAATAGTATGCTGTACTATTATAGTATGTTCATATTAATAGTAACATAATTTACACAGAATATTATTACATAAATTTAATGTTTCAAAGCAGTTTTACATTAATCATATTTTAATTAAAGCCTCTATGAAGATACTTCTGTTTATGAAGAAAGAAAAGGAAATGTTATGCTATATTGCAACGTGACCACAATAGTTACCAAATTTTGGTTATACGTTGCAGTTGCACCATGTGTTGAACTTAGGGAAATTTAGCTATAGTTTCTCACATCTCTATTTGGTGCAATTTAAAATGCTGCCAAACCATGCTTTGTCCTCCTTACCTGGGGTTCTAGGAGAAATTAAACCCCAATTCACTAAGGCATTCATAGTATAAAATGTATTAATGTCTTTCATTGGCATCTGGAGTTGTGTTAGCTATGAACTATCCTTGAGAGAATTGAGAAAACAGTTATTCCAATCATTTGCTGTGTTCAAGGATTCAGAATAGGATTCCTGGTAAATTTATTAAAAATCATTGAATTGTACACATAATAAAATGGGTGAAGTTTAGGATATGTTAATTATACCTTAATAAAGATTTATTTTAACTATTTGGCTATTGGGAGAACAAGTGGTTTGCTTCTGTCCAGTAAAATTTTCTTCTGCAGTGACGGAAATATTTTGGTATGGCTGATTACCATGTGAAATTTGTGACTGAAAAGCTGAATTTTTAAATGCTATTTAATTTTAATTAAATGTAATTGGCCACATGTGCCCAGTGGCTACCATATTAGACAATATGGTCACACCTGTCTCTTTAGGGTTGCACCTAAAGAAACTTGTCCAGAGGTGAGTCAAGCTTATGAGAAATTATTTCTGGACAACATTGGCTATTACCAAAGTCCTAGAGACACTCCACCAAAGCAAATTCTCTACCCCTTACTTTTTTTTTTTTTTTTTTTTTGAGACAGAGTCTCAAGCTGTAGCCCTTCGTAGAGTGCTATAGCATCACAGCTCACAGCAACCTCAAACTCTTGGGCTTAAGCAATTCTCTTGCCTCAGCCTCCCAAATATCTGGGACTACAGGTGCCTGCCACAACACCCGGCTATTTTTTTTTTTTTTTTTTGCAGTTTTTGTGGGGGCCAGGTTTGAACCCGCCACCTCCAGTATATGGGGCCGGTGCCCTACTCCTTTGAGCCACAGGTGCAGCCCCTTGGCTATTTTTTTGATGGTAGGACATTGTTGTTTTTTAGCTGGCCCAGGCCAGCTTTGAACCCAGCAGCCACAGTGTACGTGGCTGGCGCCCTACCCACTTACTTTTCCTCAGAAGCCACAATTCCAACTCAACTCATTTCTACCTCTTCCCACCCGTTGTCAAGAGCCCATTACAGAGTTTAAATCTAAGCAGCTGCTTTATATTTCAGTTTGGGAAAAACTTGTACAATGAGGAAACTGAGATTCAAAACCAATAATAACTGGGCTATTGATGCACATTTTTTAGACTCCATAGGTACAATGCTCAAACCCTAGGGGGTTCTCAAAGGTAACAGAAAATGCTTCAGATCTAAAATGAATGAATTAATTAAATATTGGCACAAGAATATGAAAAGGGAAACACAAAATCAATGAAATTTTTCATTGTAAATGCGTTAAAATCCTCTTAATTTTCAAAATAAAATACATTATAATCACCAGGGGAGTGTTTAATATAGTTAATGTGATGGTTAGTGTCCAGAGCAGTGTTTTTCAACCTTTTTTTACCTTATGGCACACTTGAACCTATGTTTAAACTTCTGCAGAACACTTAAATTATGTAGATCACAAAGAAGAGTAGAAAAAAAAGAATATACTTATTGTGCTTTGAACTTCTTTCAAAATTAATAAATTAATGATCTTTAAAATTTTTTGCAGCACACCTAAGATCCTATCATGGCACACCAGATAAAATCACTGGTCTAAGGCATTTGGAGATTTCAAATGAGTTAAGAGACCTCTCAAGTTATTATTATTCTTTTAGGAACATTTTCCATGATTGATTTACATTTTAATTCTAACTTTAACCTTAAAGTCATATATTCACTAATCTATTTCTTTTGTAAGCAAAGATTATAAATAATTATTTAACGTGTCTGGAACACACAACACATAAAGCTGCATTCAACAGAAGTGCATTTCCCTCTATCATTTGTTTTGTAAGTACAGATATCAAAATATTTCTCAGCATAGTTTTAATTCTACCAGTGGCCAGCACCCACATGTCTTCAAAGATTAACACAGTCGGTTGCAGGATTCATCAAACATGCTATTTTTTATAATGTACATAGTAGTTTCTTCACTAAGTAAATTAGGATAAGAGCCCCCCCCTCCAAAAAAAAAATTCATCCTTCTTGGGATTACATTTTGGAAATGTAAATTATCTGACACTTCTTGCCATATTTATGTTTTATAAGCCTGAACATTTTAAGTATTATGGGACTATGCTTAATGCCTTGATAAGTAGGGAAATGTGTGCTTCATTTTCCTCCCTTTGTCTGAAAACACAATGGGAGTACAGATACTAAACATAACTGTCCAGGTCATCTTTACCAGTTGCAATTTGTTTACGTGATGGGTAAGTGGTTTAATAAAAGTAGAAGGTATGCTAATTTAAGCAAGTTTGAGATAACACTAAAATTAATCACTGTATGCTTGTCTTTCTGGTGGCTATGAAAATTCATATTTTCTTTGGATGTAATTATACTTAGTATCTTTTAAAGTTGAATTTTATTTTTTATTCCTGTTTTTTTTTTTAAATAGTCTCACTATGTTGCCCTCTGTAGAGTGCTTTGGCGTTACAGCTCACAGCAACCTCAAACTCTTGGGCTTAAGCAATTCTCCTGCCTCAGCCTCCCAAGTACCGTGACTACAGACACCCACCAGAACACCTGGCTATTTTTTTGTTGCAGTTGTCATTGTTGTTTAGCTTAGCTGGTTGGGGCTAAGTTCAAGCCCACCATCCTTGGTGCATGTGGCCAGAGCTGTAACCACTGTGCTACGGGTGCCAAGCCTTAAAGTTGAATTTTAATACTGCATAAATTTTATATTGTACTTATATTGCAGAATCTATGTTGCAGAAAACATTGAGAAGGAAGGAAGAACCCTCCCCAACTCCTTCTACAAAGCAAATACCATCCAGATACCAAAACCAGGAAAGGACACAACAGAAAAAGAAAACTACAGACCAATGTCATTAATGAATATTGATACAAAAACTACAACTCAGATTTTAATGTTATAAAAGCAAATTGTTTAACCTAATGGTCTGTACCCTCATGTTGACCTGAATTTTAAAAATAAAAAGTAGGCATAAAAGTTTAAAGGATTTCATAATTTTCTTTATAGAGGTCCTTCACCTCTTTTGTTAGATATATTCCTAAGTATTTCATTTTCTTTGGGCCAATGGTGAAGGGAGTTGAGTCCTTAATTAACCTCTCATCTTGGTTGTTGTTGGTATATACAAAGGCAACTGACTTGTGGACATTGATTCTATATCCTGAGATATTACTGTATTTTTTGATGACTTCCAAGAGTCTTGTGGTTGAGTCTTTATGGTTCTCTAAGTATAAGATCATATCATCAGCAAAGAGGGAGAGTTTGACCTCCTCTGTTCCCATTTGGATGCCCTTTATTTTCTTGTCTTATCAATTGTATTGGCTAGAACTTCCAAGACTTTGTTGAATAGTAATGGTGACAAAGGACAACCTTGTCTGGTTCCAGTTCTAAGAGGAAAAGCTTTCAGTTTTACTCCATTCAGTAAAATATTAGCTGTGGGTTTGTCATAGATAGCTTTGATCAGTTTAAGAAATATGCCACCTATGCCTATACTCCTTAGTGTTCTAATTAGAAAAGGATGCTGAAAATTATGAAACCCTAAGAAAGGAGATAGCAGAGGACATTAACAAATGGAAGAACATACCATGCTCATGGCTCGGAAGAATCAACATTGTTCAAACATCTATACTTCCCAGAGCAATTTACTGATTCAACAACATCCCTATTAAAATACCAACATCCTACTTTCAAGTTTTGGAAAAAATGATTCTGCATTTTGTATGGAACCATAAAAAACCCCATATAACTAAGGTCGTTCTTAGTAATAAAAACAAAGCCACGGGTATCACCATACCAGATTTTAGGCTGTATTACAAGGCCATAGTGGTCTAGACAGCATGGTACTGGCACAAAAATACAGACATAGACATTTGGAACCAAATACAAAACCAAGAAATGAAACCAACAACTTATAGCCACCTAATCTTCAATAAACCAAACAAGAGCGTCCACTGGGGGAAAGATTCCCTATTCAGTAAATGGTGCTGGGAGAATTGGAAATCCACATGTAAAAGACTAAAACTCGACCTGTACCTTTCTCCACTCACAAAAATTGATTCAAGATGGATAAAGGACTTAAATTTAAGGCATGAAACAATAAAAATCCTCAAAGAAGAATAGCAAAAACACTGGAAGATATCGGCCTGGGGAAAGACTTCATGAGGAAGACTGCCATGGCAATAGCAACAACAGCAATAATAAACAAATGGGATTTAATTAAATTGAAAAGCTGCTGTACAGCCAAGGAGACAACAATCAAAGTAAATAGACAACCTACCCAATGGGAAAGGATATTTGCATATTTTGAATCAGACAAATGCTTAATAACCAGGATCTATACAGAACTTCAAATAATCCGCAAGAAAAAAACCAACAATCCCATACTTCAACGGGGAAGAGAGATGAATAGAACCTTCTCTAGAAAAGACAGATGAATGGCTAGCAAACATACGAAAAAATGCTTATCATCCTTAATTATTAGAGAAATCCAAATTAAAACCATCCTGAGATATCAGCTAACCCCAGCAAGAATGGCCTATGTCACAAAATCTCAAAACTGCAGATGCTGGCGCGATGTGGAGAAAAAAACACTTTTACACTGCTGGTGGGACCTCAAACTAATACAACCTTTTTGGAAGGAAGTATGGAGAAACTTCAAAGAACTTAAGCTAGACCACCCATTTGATCCTGCAATCCCATTACTGGGCATCTATCCAGAAGGAAAAAAAAAACCCTTTATTATAAAGACACTTGTACTAGGCTGTTTATCGCAGCCCAATTTACTATTGCCAAAATGTGGAAATAACCTAAATGCCCTTCAACCCAGGAATGGATCGGTAAGCTGTGGTATATATATACCATGGAATATTGTTCAGACATTAAAAAAATGGAGATTTTGCAGCATTTGTACTAACCTGGATAGAGTTAGAACACATTATTCTTAGTGAAGCATCACAGGAATGGAGAAGTAATCCTATGTATTCAATTTTGATATGAAAACAATTAATGACAATTAATGACATGGTGGGACATGGGGAAAAGGAAGAGCAGACAGAGAAGGAGGGAAGGGGTGAGGGAAAGGAAAAGAAGAAAAAGAAAACAAAAACAAGAAAAGAAAATAGTGTCTAATTCTCACATAAATTAGATTTAATTTTTGACCAAAGTACATTACTTAAACATTAATTTTTATTTTTTAAACATTAATCTTTAATTCAACTTGTTAATATGTTGTTTAGGATACTGCATCCTCATTTATAAGTGACATATGTTTGTAATTTACCCTTTATGATAATATATTTTCTCCAATTTTAATATCAGGTGTACCCAGATCAAGTAGTATGATTTTGAAGTATTCTTTTTCTATGGTCTATAAGATTTGGCATGATCTGTTTTTCAAAATTATCTTTTATTTTTATTTATAAATATTAGTTGTCTATTTTATTTATTTATTTATTTATTTATTTATTTATTTATTTATTTTTGCAGTTTTTGGCTGGGGCTGGGCCTGAACCCGCCACCTCTGGCATATGGGGCCAGTGCCCTACCCCTTTGAGACACAGGCACCGCCCTAGTTGTCTATTTTTTGATACTTAAAAAAAAAGAAGAAGAAGAAGTTAACTGATGACTCCATACTGAATCTCAGAGTCAAAGCATTCTATAATAGACATACTCTTATTTCACAATGTGAATGTTACTTTCTTTGCATTATTATTATTATTATTGCTTAATATTTCGATGTAGCAATTGTCCGATTCCTTTTCTGAATGTATTTATGTTTGTTCGTTCTTTACAAGATTGTTTCTAGTCCTTATCTCAAACATTGTTATTGTTATTAAATTTTAAGCCTTTTTAATTTTGTGAAGGCAAAAAAATAGAAACCTAATAAACACATGTATATGTGAACATTTTAAAAAGTTTAAAGGAACAAAACTGCATACATTTTGCTAATATTAGTATGGTTCATGTATCCATCATTACACTGGAATTATTTTTCTGGTTTATATATTATTATAAATGTAACTGTTAGAGGGGCTTCTGAGTATTCAGCCCACCTTCTACTTTATGGTTACATTTTCTGTTGTCAAAATTTGTCAGTGGAGACTTCTCGGCTTGTTAATAGAGCCAGTCCTTATGACCCCATATCCATGTCACATGTTTTTCTTGCTACATTATTTTGTCACTCCTAACATATTTTAATTAATTTTTCTAAGTACAGGGCTTAATATGTGCTAGGTTCTGTCTTAACTACTAGACATACATCAATTTATATAATATCCATAAAAACCTTGTGAATTAGACAATTTATTATCATTTTCATTTTACGATGAGGAAATTGAGATACAGAGAGGTTAAGTAATTGTCCAAGATCACACAATTAGCCAGGGGCAGAGCTAAGATTTGGAACTGGCTCCAGGATATGTCCACTTAATCATTATGCCATTCTGTTCCCCACAACTCAGTGTATGAGGACCCATACACTCAATGTGACTTGGGTCTGAGGTCGTGCCTAAGTGTAAGAGCATCCACAGAGGAGAAGCCTGGAGAGGGCAGAGGCATATATAAGGTTCTAGGGTCTGTATACCAACCGACAGGTTCACAGGCTGATCTGAGGATTTGCTGGGTGATGAACAATTCCAGTGCCCTCAGTAAAGTTTCTTTCTCTAGCTTCAGTCATCAACTGCCAGTAAGCCAGAGTTCAGCACTCTCTGTCATCTTACCAACAAACTAGTTACAGCCAGTCACATCCTTATGGTAAACCTCAAACAATTATGTCTTTGCCCTCCAATGTATTTTTCTCCTCATAAATATTGCCACATTTGGAAACTTTAATGAGATAAAAATTGTCAGTGATATATGAGTATCTAAATAATCCTGCTTATATCAATGAATGAGACAGGGTACCATCAACCCCTGAAGGCTTCCCAGGAAGATTAATGATCCTCTGAAATCAAACAGAAAGAAACCAGGGATAAAGAGCAGTAAATCAAGCCCCAAATCATCACATACTCCAAAAGTGTAGCCTTGGATCTCACATCAAACAGGATTCAGTGTTCTGAAAAACATAAGAAAATCGAAGGCTGGGGGGATGGGCTGGCAGCATGACTTCATATAAGGATTTTCCTTCACATTAAACTTGCATAAAATAGAAATGCTCACTGTGAAGAAGTTCAATGAAGAAATATTTATCAAAGGATCATTCATTCTGAGCTTTATAAAATCCATTCCCTGAGTGGAATGGCTCCTCACTCATGTGAGCATTCCCAAGATCGATTCCCTGGGAAACTGACTCTGAGATGGAGATATGTAGGTGGCTTATTAGGAGTGTTCTTGGGATCAACAACCATAAAAAAAAAAGGGAAAGAAGCAGTATTGGGCAGAGGGAGAGGTCGGTCACTGATGCAGTCACAAGAGAGGCCTCAGCCATCACCTTGGGGATCTGGGGAGCTGATCAGAGTTGGGGCAAGCAATGGAACCTGCATCTAAACCCCTCCACTGGCCAGTTAATTAGATGTGGGCTTCCTTGAAATGTGAGCAAGACCTGGGTGAGGCAGCTCTCCTCAACCAAGGGCAATTCTGAGAGGGTTGAGGGCCATTTGCTGATAGTGCTCCCAACAGTTGGGAAGAATAAGTCCTTCAGCCCTGAAGGCAGATCTGGGTGATACATCCATATATGACAGCACTGTCCAGCTTCTATTTTCACAAGTATATTTATTTGGAGGGAAACATTTTGTTCTTAACTCTAAAAAGATAGGTCTTTGTGTTATTTAGTTGCTCCCCAGAACAAAATGGAGTAATGAGGTTACAGATTAAATCCTGTCCTTCTATGTAATTTAGGGATGCTTCTTACTTTAACGTACAAAACTTTGTTCTTTTTCAGCACCTTAAATGTGGAGTTCCCCTGAAAGATTATGGCCATTCTTTATATTGCCATGGGAGTGCCAGGATCACTGTACTAAAACCTGAGTGAGTCAAATAGAAAACAAGGTCCATTTGTGAGATGTAAGAGGGAAAAAGGGAAAAAAATAGGTGATTTGTGCTCATTTTTCCAATTCTAGTGGTGGAATAACAGTTGGTGCCCAGTAATAAGTGTCTGGGAATGAAAATAGCATGGCCGTACTGGCTTAAAATATGGAGCCTCAAAGTAGGCCTTTAAAAAAATTCCTTGACTCATTCATAATGACAGCCAGAAATGTTATACTCAATGGGAGAAATATGGGAATGGGGATAAAGACTACATAGAGGAATGAAATTTAGGGACTTCCAAATCCCATTGGAATGTACAAATTATAAGACATAATAAAATTCATCCCCATGATGGGCCTTATGAATATTTTTCATTGACCTTTTCATGATGATAGATTTTTTTAAATCCACCAATTAGTTTAAATGTCAACAAACCATCTAATGTAGTTTTATGCATATTCTGATTTTGAAAAAGTCAACCTAATCTTGTTTTTCACTTGCTAAAGAACGTTGTTGCACTATTCTAGGGTTATTGTAACCCTCCACCCTTGGTGGTTATTTCCACCCAGGAATACTTTAATTTTAACAAAAATTAAAGTATTGTTCACTGAATTAAAGCATTTTAAAACAACTCTGCTAAATTCAGAGGATAATGGTAATTCAGTTATTCAAATTCTCTTTAAGTTTTTCTGAAGAAGCCAGTTAGGAATCTGAACATGAAGCAGTAACTCAACATTTTACTGAAGAAAACTAGATGATGTCTCTTCAGCAGTGAAATATTAATAAAGTCCAAAGTATGGTATTACTCACTCCCTACTTCTGACTCATGCACATTTTCAGAAATAATCCTTCTTTAAATGTTGATGCAATGGGATATGTGAAGAGAAATGTTGTTTTGGCACAACTTCACTTTTGTTTTGTTGAGCTATGAACCATGTTTATCTTCACACTTTTGAATCATTCTGGATGATATATTTGCACACATAACATTCCTCTATACATTAGAAACAGACCTGCTATGAGAGCTCCTATGATTTAAGAAGTCTTTACACAGCAGATACAATTTTTGATGATAGTCTGTTACTTTCAACCAGGAAAATACATAATGTCATCAAAGTAATGTACACTCCATGTAATATACATTGTAATATCCTTTGAGAGCATGCCATTGCAGTTATGTATAAGGAAAAGCTGATGAGAAGTAGTTGTTTATATACAATTAATTTTAATCTTGAAAATGAAAGGGGAAAATGGATGTATAAATTCAGAGATTTTAGGACATTAACTTCCAACAACAATAAAACAGAGAAAATAATCTCTATCAGTTCAACTCAAAGATATCCATCCAATTTCTGGGATAAATTTCCAAACCACTCTGGTCTGCCATGATTGCTCCTTGCTCTGAACTTCAATGGAAACTTAATGTCAAGTCACTCATCTGGACCCTTAACTGTATCCTGTCTTGTGTTTTTAAGCTTGGACTTTGGAGTCAATCAGAGATAGGCTTAAATCTCATCTTGGTATTTATCAATAAAATGGACATCAATCAGACCTTCCCCAAAGGATTGTTGTATGTATTAATGAGCTACTATATGTAAAGCATTTATCACAGGACCAGGCACAAGTTAAGAGGTCTAAAACTAACAACTATTATTACAATTTAACAGTCATAAATGTTATATACATGATGAAGTATTTAGAAGTGAAATGTCACAATCTCTGCAACTCACTTTCAAGTGTTTCCAGGAAAAATACATATCAAGAAAGACAAAGAACACAAAAATGTTAACTGGCAAAATTAGACAAAGAGTATATAGCTGTTCACTTTACCATTTAAAAAAATTTCCCAGGAGAGGATAGGTGGAGGGAGGGTAATTAGTGAGCCCACACCTACGGTGCATCTTACAAGGGTACATGTGCAATTTATTAAATGTAGAATATAAATGTCTTAACATAATAACTAAGAAAATGCCGTGAAGGCTATGTTAACCAGTTTGATGAAAATACTTCAAATTGTATATAAAACCAGCACATTGTACTCCATGATTGTATTAATGTATACAGCTATGATTTAATAAAAAAAAGAGAGAGAGAGGGAGCGCAAAAATTTCCCATAGATTTGAAATTTTTTAAATAAAAATATGAGGGAAAAAAATGTAGATCATATTGTACCATTTCCTTGATTAAACACTGAAAATAGTTTAATTGTGCACATTCACATTTTCAGACCTATTCTGACCTTTTAAACCAGTGGTTCTCAACCTTCCTAATGCCATGGCCCTTTAATCCACTTCCTGTGGGTCACGACCCACAGATTGAGAACCACTGTTTTATGTATGGATATACCATACTCCATGGTGCACATGAAAGCTGTTGTCACAGTTTTGTCACAAATGGTTCCCCATTCAGCCTTCCCATTTTATTCATGATTTCTTGCTCTCACATTACCAGCTCTTCAATCATACATTGCATCCTCCAGCTCTTAAAATCTGCTTCTGACTTGTCCTTTGTTTTGATAACCCATTTAGTTTCTCTTTCTGGTTTGCTGAGATCCTGTTTCATAATTATATTGATTCCTTGATTTCTAACTTAATGCAACCAATTAATGCATATTTGGAGTAGATATAAAATTTAAATGTAAAATATAAATATAAAATTCAGACAGCCTTGAAACTGAGGGAAAACAAAGATCAATTTCCTTTTCACTTCACAGTCTTGCTTCTCAGAATAGCCATTTTTAATCATTTAGTATATATCCTCTCAGTTTTCTTCTTACATTCAAAGATATAGGTGCATTTCTACTTATGTTTTTTTTTATGTATTATATTTTTTCTTATCTTATTACATTGGCTCAAACTTCTACAACAATGCAGACTAGTAGTAACATCAAATATACTTATAATAAATTGTTCCTGATTCTCCCTTTTAAAAAACTTATTCTGAGCTTCAAATTCAGTTTCTTTTGACAGTCTTTGCCAAAATAAACTCTCGTGAATGAGGCTAATTTACCTTCTTGAAGCTAAGAGAAATCAACCAATTACATTTTAATTCCCAATCGCTTCTCAGCCTTTTGGCTAAGATCAAGTATAGATTTTTAATTCCTTAAGGAACTATTTTTTTATGCTTTGCATTTCCTTTTGGACTTAGTCATCCATGTTTGCTATTCACACTAGTTGAGTGAAAGAATTGAACAAAAGTTGTCCTTTTTACAGAAGTGGATCAGTTTTACCCCAGTAGTTTTGGTGTACTAGAAAAGCATCATGATTATTAAGCAAATATTACTATTGGAGGCTGAAAATTGAAATTGAACAACTTCTACACAAATCTATCTCAAGCAGATTTTGTAATTTTAGGCCTGCGGTGACTAACAATAAAGCAACTGTATACAACAATTTGCCTAAATAAAGGTGCCAAATAAAAAGCTGACAAGACTTGCTCACTAAGTTTTAAAGTCTTTTGTAAAATTTAATAAAATTGACTGTGAACTACCCATTTCTGGGGCTTGAATTGAGGATAGAGGAATAATGGCAGGAAGAATGATTGGTGAAAGTAGGACATCTTTAGAGTAACTAAGAAGTAGAATAATATCTACCTCTTTCAGAGTTGGAAGAAGAGTGGGCTGACCACATGAGCACAATTTTCAGTCTGTCAAACAACAGAAGTTATGATCTTCCTCAGGAGAAAATGAAACATAGTCATTAAATGTCTCTGTACTTCATCATAAAGAGTTTGACTAGATAGAGCCATTGAGCTTTTTTCCCTTTAATCAGTCACCTAACAAATACTTTTACAGATGAATTCTCACCACCTCACAACAGGTCTCTAATTTTTATCAGATTGAATTTTAATCTGGCCTCTGAGTCAAGAGTGCATTCATTTATGTAGTTGAAGGGCAGAATTCATATCAACCCATCGCCTTGTTAAAAATTACTTATTGGGCCAATGCTAGATCATAATAAATATTCCTTATGCAATGACTCTACTTAATTGATTGGTTAATTTGTTAATCACACATTTTTAATGCCTACTATGTACCAGTCTCTATGCTACTGATGGCAATAAAAAGGTAATAAACTAAAGTTCCTTTCATCAAGAACTTCATACTCTCTGCCTTTTCTCATGAGAAGTTAAAAAATTCTATTTCAATATAACTTTGTGAAAGTATTTCTTTTGAAATAATTTCAAAATATTTATTTCTGTAACAATTGTCACAATTAAAGATATCAAGTAGCATCAAGATTTAAGTCCATGAAAACCCATTTTTTCTAACCAGGGCAATGGAAACCAGACTTTCCAAAGGACTTCTATCATACATAGTCTGTTTTCCCTGTTCTCCAAAGTATAAATACTAAAAAATCATTAAGAAGAATGCACTTAGTATAAGAACTAACTAATCAGTAACTAGTAAGTAATTGTGGTACACAACATTTAGTGATTTATGTAATGTTTATTTTAAAAAACAAATTTTTCTGGAGAAGTACAGACTCAAGATTACTATGAATGATACCTAGTAATATAAATATAATATAATCTAAATTAATTGATGATTACTTTCTGAAAATTTCAGAATCAATTGAAGACCTATATACATATCACTACCATAGTCTCCCTTGACAAATACTCATGCCGAGAACTGAGCATGACTCAATAATATATAAATAGGTTAAAAGTCAAGAAAACTCAGATTTCATGTTTGTATAATATCTTCATAGAGGTCTTCTGAAACAAAACTCCATGGTAATACTCACAAAATAGGTTGACTGGCTTATTAACTATATGTTTTTAGTAGCCAACTAACCTAATACTCATCAACAAAGTTAATTTTTTTCAAAGCCAACATGGCCCTAGGGGGGTATAATGGAGCTAAATGGTATTTAATAAATTCTATCAACATTTTCCAGCTTATTTATAAAATACTATACTCAGCACTGCACCATAGACAGACTCAAATCAAGTCTTTTTTTCTATATAGTATGCATTTTAGAATATAAATATATGCTTGTTATGTGTAATTAAAAGACTATATCATTTCGTGGACCTAGATAAGATAACAAAATCTCTGGTTTTCTGGTATTATCAATCCTTTCTTCCTTACATTTTATAGAGAATACATTTCATGGCTGGGCCTTGTGGCTCACGCCTATAATCCCAGCACTCTGGGAGGCCTATGTGGGTGGATTGCCTGAGCTCAAGAGTTTGAGACCAACCTAAGCAAGAGTGACACTCTCTAAAAACAGCTGGGCATTGTGGGGGGATGCCTGTAATCCTAGCTACTTGGGAGGCAGAGGCAACAGAATCACTTGAACCCAACTGTTTGAGGTTGCTGTGAGCTATGATGCCAAGGCCTTCTATCAAGGGCAACAAAGTGAGATTCTGTTTCAAAAAAAAAAAAAAAAAAAAAAAAAAATTACATTTCCTTCACTTTTTCCCAAAGAACTTCTTAATAATTATCTTGTTACATGATTACTTCCATGATTCCATGGCTAGCATACAAGCTATAATGCTTTGTTTTTGTATGCATGGCTTTGCCCCCATGATAATGCCTTTATGGCTTCCCTCTCTGATGTCTGCCAATATGTAATAGGTGAAATTTATAAGGAAAATGTTATGCAGGCTGTGTAATCATTTCTTGCTACTAAGTCTGCTATGCCAGTAGCTGGCACTGTGAAAGAAAGAACCTTTTAATGGGAATCTAGACCATAAAATTACACCATCAGATCATATAGTGAAACTACTCAATACATATTTACCAAAAAAGGAGAGAAATTTTAAAAACACTCAGATCCATTCATGGTAAATAAAAATGCTTTATTAAATGTAAGCAAAGGGTTATTTTGTAGAGTGTCTACAAAATAGTACAAAGTACAAAGTACAAAGAGTACTTTGTTAGATTCAACTCAACCCGTTGAAACCCTTCTCTCTCTCAAATACTCAAGACTTGTTCCTTTCAGCAAAATGCTTTATTTGCTGCCCTTTGGTCTCCCTTCTATTTTCCTGGCAAACTTATTCTTTTATGCAATATATATATATATGATGTATCTAGGCAATATATATTAATAAGTAATTGTATATTGCATCCATAATTATAAGTATGTATATTAGGTATATTATATTATTATGTGATACCATATGTGTGTACATGCATATATGTATATGCATAAATTTACATGTGCATATTCATGTATATGTATATACATAAAAAGAGAAAGATTTCAAGAAATTGGCAAATGCAATTTTGGGGATTGACGAGTTCAAAATCTGAAGGCCAGTATACTAGATTTCTTCTTCTTCAGAGAAACCTCGGTTTTGGTTTTAAGACTGGATGAGGCCTGTCCAGATTATCAAGGAAATTCTCTTTAAAGTCAACTGATTGTATATCTGATTGAAACACCTTCAGAACAATATTTGGATCAGGAGACGATTACAGCCCAGTCAAGTTTACACAAATTAACCATTATACCCATCAACTATTGAGATTTACCTGAAAGGTCATCAATAATGTCCTGGCTGCTCAATAATGTCCAGCCTACCTATTAGAAATCAAATCTTGGTTTCACTTGACAGTGTTCACTGTCTCTTCTTTTAAAAACCCTTATTCACCAGAACACAGGTCATCCCATTCCTAGTTAAGTGCTTATTCCAATTTCCAAGTTAGTCCTTTTTAAGCTTAATTTTTATTTTATTTTTAAACTATTTTATTTTATTTTAGAGACAAGGTCTCACTCCGCTGCCTAAGCTATAGTGCAGTATCTTTATACTTTCTAGCTCACTGAAATCTTGAACTCTCGGGCTCAGGCAATCCTCCTGTCTCAGCCTCTTGAGTTGCTAATGTGTGCCACCATATTCAACTGATTAAAAAAAAATTTTATAGAGATGGGGTCTTGCTAGTCTGAAATTACTGGCCATAAGGGACTCTTCTGCCTTGGCCTCCCAAAGTTCTGGGATTTACCGTTGTGACCCACCATGCCTAGCCCAATTTAGCACTGTGGAAAAAACGTTCTATTACCTGAGAAAAATTGTAATGCTATGGGAATTTTATGACATGATAATTATTTAAAAAGTGATAATATGAAGATGAGATATATGCTAAATCCATATTAATTAGGGTCCCAGAGACTTCAGAAATTTAAGTTCAAACTTACAATTTATAGTTGGGACATAAACAGCCAGAACATTCCACTTCCCTGCCATTTATAATAATAGAATTTTCAGTAAAATATATGACATCTAAATATTATCATACAATATATGGTATTCTACATATAGTAAAAGGAAGAAAGGGGTGACAGGATAGGAAAAAGACTGTTCTAGACAAAGATGTTAATCTGTCAATCAACCATTATTGTATCTTGATTCAAAACCCAAGTCATTTAGCAAATGGCACTGTGATAACTGGATATCCATACGAAAAGGAATAAAGTTGGACCCTTACCTTATCTCATACACAAAATTTCATCTAAAATAGATCAAAAACCTAATTGCAAAAGCAACAGTTCAAAACAATTAGAATAAAACATAGAAGTAAATCTTTGTGACCCTAGATTAGATAATGTTTTCTTAGATCTAACACCAAAAGCAGAAGTGACCATAGAAAATACAGGTAAATGGGAATGCATCAAAATGAAAAGCTTTTGTGCTTCAAAGGACATCATTAGGAAAGTAAAGTAGAGGGGTCACAGTGTGTGACATACCTTTTGGGGGCAGGACACACACAATTATAAGAGGGACTTTACCTAACAAAAGCAGTCAATGTAACCTGGTTCAAAAAACAAACAACAATAAAAAAAAAAAAAGAATACGGTACTCACCTTGTAAAATACTATATCACAGAACCCCTCCCATTTAAAGAAATTTACCAGGGACCCTGAGAGAACTAGAAGAAACAAAACTTACTAACTTACTAACCAAATAATGTCACCGGGAAAAATAATGCTAAGAGATTTCAGAATGGGTGAATGATAGATATCCTATTAGTTTATCTCCCCCAGTCCATCCCCACTGTCCAGGTTAACCAGGTGTGGATTAAAGATTGGAACCTGAGCCCGCTCACCATGGTGAAAAGGCCCCTACTTGGTGGTCCTATCCACACCAACATCAGTGAAGGTGAATAGCATTCCTGCCTGGATACATCACTTATGTGTGAAATCAGCCATTGATGGGAAGTGGATGGTCCAACGATATCCAGAGCATCCCCACTGTCTTACCCTGAAAAATCAGACTACAGCCCTGCCCCAGTCACATGGCTCACTGAAATCTTGAACTCCTGGGTTCAGGCAATCCTACTGTCTCAGCCTCTTGAGTTGCTAGTGTGCCACCACATTCAGCTGATTTTTTTAAAAGAAAATTTTGTAGAGATGGGATCTTGCTAGTTTCAAATTACCAGCCTACATATGGAGCTGACTGGTCTATGAGCAGCAGAAGCTTGAGGATGAGCAACAGTGGCATGGGATTGATTACTGATTCTTTGCTATGGACTTTTTCACCTTCTTTAATTTTAGATATAAGACATATGAAGGTTGTGAAAAATGTATCCAAAAGGTAGCCCGAACTAGACAAACTGTCAAAATTGTATTATTGGTTTTCACTTATTATGAATGTACAGAGGAAAGCCTGAAGGAACTTGCATATATAATAACACCCAATATCAGATATGTATGCCCCCAGTGGGCCTGCTGTTTGCCAAAATTCTTCTGAACCCCCAGAGCAAACTGAATTTGCTATGTGGTATAGTGATATAGTGATATCCCTAGAAAGACAATAACCTGAGTTATAACAGAAGGAATACCTAAACAAGTAAAAAAAAAGAAACCATTAATAATAATTTTGCAACATATGCTGATATGTGTCTTTTATATTTTCAATAATAATTAGAAGTTCTCCATGTAGAAATACTACATATTTCAAAGAATTATTTCTATGTATTTGATATTTTGTGTTGTCATGTTAACTTTAATTCTGTAATTGTTAATGGTATACAATGGATATTTGTATATTGAATTTTAATCCAGTGATCTTGTTGACTCACTTTTAATTCTTTTCTATGTACAAAATTATGTTGCCTGGAAAAATAAATAAATAAATAAATGAATAAATAAATAAAATGACCCTGGGAAAATAAGATAAAATGAAAGGATAATTCAGGAAAGGAGAGAAAATGTTTCCAAATCATATATCTGATAATAGACTTGTTTCCAGAATATATAAAGAATTCTTCCAACTCAACCATAAAAAGACAAATAACCCAATTTAAAAATGAAGAAAAGGTATGAGTAGAAATTTTTCCAAAAAAGGCCTACAAAATCCCAATTAGCACATAAAAATATGTTCAATGTTACTATTCTTCGGAGAAAGGGAAATCAAAATGACAATGAGATAGCATGTCATACTCCACAGGATGACTAAAATTAAAAAGACACTAACAAGTATTAGTAAGTAAGTGGAAAAATTGGAACCCCCATACATTGCTCTGAATGTAACATGTTACAGCTGCTTTGTAAACCAGTTGTACAATTTCTCAAACTCAGAAATTCAATTCTATGTCTATACCCAAGAAATTTGAAAATTTATAAGTGTTCATGACAATATTATTCATAATAGCCAAAAAGTGGAAACAGCCCAAATATCCAGCTGATAAACGGATAAACTAAAGGTGGTATTATGTATACAGTAAAATATCATTCAGGGCATAAAAGGAATGAAGGACTGATGACTGCTACAACACGAATGAACTTTTTTAAAAAGTGAGAGAAGCCAGTCACAAACACTCACATATTGCAAATCTAATGATATGAAAGGCTCAGAACAGGAATATCTATAGAGATAAGGAGGTAGATAGGGGTTTTAGGGGCTGTAGAGAAAGGGGAATAGGGAGTGACTGCTAATGGGTATAGACTTGAAAATGTTCTGAAATTAGGGAGTGTTAATGGTTATACAAATGGGTAAATATACTATAAACCACTGAACTGTATGTTCTAAAAGGGTGAATTTTATAGATGTAAATTATGTCTCAAGACAGCTGTTATTTTTTAAAAACCCCAGGCAATGCATCTAGCTACCATTTTTGTTCTTGTGGTGATGGTGTCTTTTCAATTATTAGACTTGTATACGAAATGAAAATTGATACTCTCAAAAAATCACTGAAGTTTGTCGAATTAAAACACAAAGAAAATCTTTTAAGAGGTTAATGATTAATTCTGGTTTTTAAGAGATGGGAAATGAATTTTCCATTTGACAATGAATAGTTTTATAATGTAGTGCTATTACTTAAACGTGACTGCAACAGAGGAAATTTCAATAATTTCACCTGCGTATTTCCTTTCATCTGCATCCCATATTTAAAAAGAAATGATCATCTAAGACCAGAACGTCAGAGGATTTTGTATGCTAGAGAGGAGACCTATTTCTTTGAAATGAGTTTAGGTTTAAAGCAATTGAATCGCCATGTGGGATTTCAATTCTCTACCAGATTATCTCAGTGTTTCTCAAGCTATTTTTCATCATCATCTTCTAAGAAACCTTTGTAGGCCTTTTTCCTTAACCATCCTTCTCCTCCACGAAATTTCAGTACTACCAATATATTATGTACCTGTTAATATACTCTATCTATAATATATCTATGTTTTATCTATGAAAACAATGGTAAGATCTTTTTACCCAAAACTAATTTTTACTTCCTTTTGGGTGACTGCTACTGTTGAGAATGCATGATCTGCCTTCAAAATTCATGTGTACATTTCAATATACCTATTTTATTTTCACAATGTAAAACAGAATTTAGAATTCTTTTAATAACTCAAATTTACCAGTTATAAACTTAAGTAGATAAAATTTAATTATATATTTAACTTCATAATAACTTGGAAAACAATGTTTAAATAATTTTCATATATGTTAAGTGTAGATAAAATATTAGGCAGCTTTCAAAATTATTTTTCCTAAAAATATTGACATTAGAATGCAGTATTCATAAGTAGACTAAGGGGGGGAAGCAATTTACAAGACTATATCAAGAATATTTAACAAATTTTCTAAAAATATACAACAGAACCTCTGTAGTGGACCTCCTCCCTATGTTGACCACCTCAAGTTGACCTAATTTCCATAGATGGGACGTACATCACATGTACATTATCAGTAGAGTAGGCCCAGCTTCTTATGTTGACAACCTCTCTATGCTGACCAGTTTGTTATAATCTGTTGTGTGGTCAATTTACAGTTGTTCTACTGTGTATAGATATGTCAGTACAAATGACTGAAAATATTCATTAAAATGTTAATGATTACTTCTGGTGAAAAATGGTAGGCGATTTTTAGTTTCAAGTTTTTACATGCCCAAGTTTCTTTCTTTCTTCTCTTTCCTTTCCTTCTTTTCTTTCCTTCCTTCCTCTCTCTCTCTCTGAAGTGATAGAGTCTTGATATGTCACCCCCTAGACACAGTGGCACAATTTTACCTCAAACTTAGAACTCCTAGTTTCCCAGTTTTCTGTAATGAGTTTGCATTACTGTTTTTTTGTTTGTTTGTTTGTTTTTTGTTTTTTTAGAGACAGAATATGTGGTGGGGGTCTTGCTCTTGCTCAGGCTGGTCTCAAATTCATGAGCTCAGGCAATCCACCTGCCTTGGCCTCCCAGAGTGCTAGTATTACAGGCGTGAGCCACTATTCCTGGCCTTGCATCACTATTATTGTTGGGGAAAACATGGTTACCAACAAAACATTTATAGAAACTAACTTATATCAGGGGAAAGATATAACATATATTTTATAATACCTGAAACTAGTTATTTATGTAGCCTTTTGAGGAAAAGTTTTGTTTTTGTTTTTATATGACATACATAAAAGTTCACTATTTCTGGCCTTTGGTCTTGCTGGTTATTTTCAATACTTCCTTAACAAATGAAAAGTTGACTGTGACCAAGGCTCCCAGAAATTACCCTTCTGCAGAACCAATTCTAATGTATTTCAAGGTTACAGGGAATCATTCAACAAGCAAATGTTTGCTGATGAGTCTTTAAGGAGAGTGGATCAGCAAACAACTAAAAGTCATCCTACACTTGATTTCAACAGAGCCTATTTAAGTAATGACTCAGATTGGAATATAGCAACTTTGCGGGCTACTGAAACAATTTGCAGAGTGCTTTTATATGATGCTCACAGCAATCCTGTGTGTCAGTAACAGCATTTCTATTATTATTATTATTTTTACATATACACATGTTTATTAGGTTTTCACTTTTGCCTTCACAGAATTAAAAAGGCTTAAAAAAATTTTTTTTGAGACAAGCCTCAAGCTGTCACCCTGGGTAGAGTGCTGTGTCATCACAGCTCACAGCAACCTTCAACTCCTAGGCTCAAGCAATTCTCCTGCCTCAGCCTCCCAAGTAGCTGGGACTATAGGAACCCGCCACAATGCCCGGCTATTTTTTGGCTGCAGCTGTCATTGTTGTTTGGCGGGCCTGGGCTGGATTTGAACCCGCCAACTAAGATGTATGTGGCTGGCGCATTAGCGGCTTAAGCCACAGGTGCCGAGCCTAAAAAAGCTTAAAATTTAAAACAATAACAATGTTTAAGATAAGGACTAGAAACAAAAATCTCGTAAAGAATGAATGACAATAAATATATTCAGAATAGAAATCAGACAATCGCTGCATTAAAATATTAAGCAATAATAATAATACAACATTTCTATTATTTATGATGAGTACACACAAGGCAAGTAGAAGAACTAGAACTCCAGTCCAATTCTGAGAGTTCAGCTCTGAGTTTTGGGTTCTTTCTTTAGATCATTCTTTCTTACTGAATGAAATCAGTGAGTATTTTAAGCATGAGTAAAACAACTGGAGCACTTAACTGTGACTGACCACTTCACCAAGCCCGGCTTGCTATAAAGCAGGGTTTAAATGTACTGTCTCCTACACTCTTGTGGTCCCCTCCAGCCCCTGTAGAAAGGTCCAGTTGATAGTTTGTGGGGAGGTCTGCTGGTCCATGAGGAAAGTTTCTTCCGAACTATTACCACTGTTGCGTAAGATCTGCCTTTAAGCATGATGGGTCCTCCTCAGGATTTGGAGGAGGAGCAGAATGGGGTGAGGGGTGAAGGGTGAAGGGATGGGACCACAGGGTTTCAAAAGCCCACTTTCAAACAGAGATCAGGGAGTATGTGCCTCTTGTAGAATCTCCATGTGGCAGCACAGCATTAGGAGTATCGTGAAATGTGGAGCTTGGTAGGGAATGTCCTGGAATGCACACTGCTTGACTGCTATCTTGTGGGTCAGTTCTGTTCACTGCCCTAGGCTTGAATACATTCAAGACATAAGCCAAAACATCCAAACAAACATCCAAACAAGCTTATGTTTTCTTGATGGTCTGGATAAATTTATATTTTAATAGTTTTGATTAAAAAAATACATGTTCTGTCTTGCTTCTGCACACATACAATCCATTAATTTTTGACAAAGGTGATAATTCAATGAAGGATGGTGTTTTAAAGAAAAGGTGATTGAATTAGTAGACATCCATAAGGAAGAAAGTGCATCTCAACTCTTATCTCACACCATACACTTTAATTAACTTAAAATGGACCATAGAACTAAATGTAAAAGCTCAAACTTTAAATCCCCTAGAAGTAGGACTCCAAGAGACTATCCTTGCAAATTTGAGGGTCTCACAATGATTTCTTAAGAAATAGAAAGTTTTAACTATAAAATAAAAAACTGATAAACCATATTCTATCAAAATTAAGAACTTCTGCAACTCAAAAGTCACTATTAAGAAAATGCAAATCTGGAAGCAGTGGCTTGCACCTGTGGTCTCAGTTACTCAAGAGGTTGAGGTTGAGGCCAGGAGTTGGAGACCAGCTTGGGCAACATAGTGATACTACGATTAAAAAAAAAAAAAAAAAAAGGAAAAGAAAAGAAAACATTAGCCAGGCTTTGTAGTCTTAGCTACTCAAGAGGCTGAGGTGAAAGGAGTGCTTGAGACAAGAAATTCATGACCAAACCTTGGCAATACAATGAGACCTTGCCTCCAAAGAAAAAAAAAAAGAAAGAAGTAACCCAGTTTGGGGGCTGAGGGATGAGCCAAAGACTGGAAAAAAAATTCCAGCAAAAAGTAATTTAACAATCTAAGATTATTTTTGTTTACAGAGAAGTTAGGAGAAATATTAAATCTTTATCAAGATGATCCTCTTAAAAATTCTCATCAGAAAAACATTACCGATTATACCAAATAACGAAGGGATTTCTTTAGTTGGAAATTACATCCTAGGGAACTTCAAACTTTTCTTGACTTCAATCCACAGGATGAAAATAATTTTACACACACATACACCCATAAGGCATATGTAACTGAAATGGAAGTTTACCCTTACCCTAAGTCCCTCAAATGTTTTCTATTTTATTTATATTATTTTATATACTTAATTCTATGTTATTCTATTTTATTTCAGTGTTTTGAAAATGCTTGTTTTAACCCACAGCACTGATTTCATCACCTGTTGAAAGGCCTAGACTTAACAGCTTATGAAATGCTTTCAAGGCAAGAGAGGAAAGAGGGGGGGAAAGAAGGAAGATTGATTGATTGGTTCAGGAAAGAGAAAAAGAAACAAGATATCCAAGAGAGAAGAAAAAAGAATGGGTAATGTCAGAAGTGGGAGAAAGAATGAGAGGAAGAGGAACTCAGTTCCTACCATCTGTCTTGCCCTAGTCAACGCCTACTAATTGTAATATGCACACTCCTCTCCCCCAAAGGCTTACTTAAATCTCCTACTCTGGCCAGGCCTCCACCTCTTCTCAGAACTTCCAATTCCCTTATCTGCTGCCCATTTCTCCTAAATCATTTGAAGGTATGTTTTTGGCTCTAAGATCACTAACTCCCCATGGGGACACTAACTGGCTTCCTTCATCTTTATTCCTCATTCTTTATACTTCTGCCAATGGCTCCTTCTCCATTTTTCTCTTTCCTCAAATGTCTAACCTCCTCCAAAGACCTAATCCTGGTGGCACCAGTAGCTCAGAGGGTAGGGCACTGGCCACATACTCCAAGGCTGGCAGGTTTGAACTCCACCTGGGCCAGTGAAAGCAACAATGACCACTACAACAAGAACAAAAAATAGCTGGGCGTTGTGGTGGGCACCTGTAGTCCCAGCTATTTGGGAGACTAAGGGAAGAGGATCACTTAAACCCAAGAGTGTGAGGTTGCTGTGAGCTGTGACTCCACGGTACTCTACCAAAGGCAACATAGTGAGAGTCTGTCTCAAAAAATAAATAAATAAATAAACTAAAATAAATAAAAACCTAATCTTAATTTCTCTCTTCCTTCTGGTTGTGCGTCTCCCCTATAACTGCTCAAGATTTATGTAAAACATTACCTTGAGCTCACCATCACTATGCAGGGTGAGCAGTTTAAGTGAAAAATTGCAAGGGCACTGCTTCGCAATCTTTGAGACCTCCTAGACCCTGGAGAAAACCTCTGAAGACCACCAACGTGGCTTGGCTTCCATTTTAAGACTCACTGTTAAAAACTCAGAGTTCTGTAGTCTGTGGTTGAGGAAAGAGCTGATATAATCCTATGAAACAATAGTGGATGCACCATGTGGTATGAAAGATAAACGAACAAACAGTTGGAGAAGATTCTACAAACAACCTCATATGGAAGGGAGCAGGTTGTGAGGATCCAGGGTGTAGATGGGAGGGGTTGGAATTTACCAGCAGGACGCTCACTTAGCAAGCCAGATTGGAGTCAGCCCAGAGACAGGAGAATTTAAACTGCCTACTGCAGCAATTGCTAAGGAAGTCTTCTTCATAAAGTCTTTCTCCAACCTGATATCTTCAAGTGTTTTTCCCATTGCTTTATTTGAGGATTTTTACCATTTCGTGCCTTAAGTTTAGGTCTTTTATCCATCTTGAATCAATCTAATTAATTTTAAATATCTCAATATAGATAGTATGGTATTTTATATGTGCAGTTACTGCAAGCTTCAACTTGAGAGGCTTGAGGCAACTGGTTGCCTTAATAAGGAATTTA